>MJUU01029719.1:40511-125157 GCA_002080025.1 Modiolus philippinarum
TTGGGCGTCAGAGCCCTGCTAGCTTCCTGTAAGTAGCACAGGGCATCGTCAATGGCACGTTGGCGGATATCTGCTATTGTGGAGCATTCCTCCATTTCTCGTTTACTATCCTCGCTCCTGATAGTCTTCAGGTAGGCCTTGAAGGTACTAAGTTGTCTTTGGTACCTGCTATTTGCTTTAGCTATATTTTGCTCTGAGGTTCTTTGATCCCGTAGTCCAACGGGAGGATCTTCAGCTTCCTGAAGCAGGGAGTCGAGCATTGTCCATAAATACTCTACGTCTTGACGATATTTGTCACATGTCTGTGAATACTGTTCTTGCCCTTTCTCTGTAAGTGTCCGGACCCTGGTGTCCGGAACTGTTGAAATGGCTTCCTCGGGCATTTCTGTCTGATTNTACAACAATGAAAAACAATGATGTCTCGGCAAACAGGAAGTGCTTATGGTGTAACCTTGAAATCCGAATACACGATAGATTGGACCATAAGGAAGCTCTGTGCAAAACAACAATCAATTAAATCCCACTTAAAGTTTCAGAAAAAAGTGTGACGAAAAATTCTATATATTGTACAACAATGAAAAACAATGACGTCTCGGCAAACAGGAAGTGCTTAGGGCGTTACCTTGAAATCCGAATACACGATAAATTGGACCATAAGGAAGCTCTGTGCAAAACAACAATTGAATCCCACTTAACAGTTTCAGAAAAAAGTGTGACGAAAAATTCCATACATTATACAACAATGAAAAACAATGATGTCTCGGCAAACAGGAAGTGCTTATGGTGTAACCTTGAAATCCGAATAAAAGATAGATTGGACCATAAGAAAGCTTTGTGCAAAACAACAATTGAATCCCACTGACAGTTTCAGAAAAAAAGTGTGACGAAAAATTCCATATATTATACAACAATGAAAAACAATGAAGTCTCGGCAAACAGGAAGTACTTGTGCNAGGGTCCAAATTCCAAACAATAGCTGGACATTCATATACGTTCTAACTACGATTTTTCTGAGTGAAAGGTGGAATAGGGAAACGAAAGCAATTATTTGAAACACACACGGTGCGTTCGGAATGTCTCCATGTTTGACATGACTATACACTAATTGTGACAATACAGTTTCAGAAAAAAGTGTGACGAAAAATTCCATATATTATACAACAATGAAAAACAATGAAGTCTCGGCAAACAGGAAGTACTTATGCAGTAACCTTGAAATCTGTATATACACATCGGACCATCATTAGAAAGCTTTTGCCACAATATGATTTCATTCTGTAGAGTAGTTGCTGAGAAAAGTGTGGTTACGGACAGACGAACGAACGAACGAACGGACGAAAGAACGAACGGAGGTAAACCAGTATACCCCCACTACTATGTAGCGGGGGTATAATTACCCTACCAAGTAAGAAGGTCCCAACCAAGTTTAAGAGATGCAGACCAAGTGAAAGATGTCCTTATAAAGTTTAAGGAGTTTAAAATGTCCTCTTCATGTTACGATTTCCACACCAGGTTTAAAAGATGTTCCTACAATGTTTTAAAGGTCCCTACAAAATTTGAATTTCCTCTTCCACGTTAAAAAGATTCCAACAAAGTTAAAAGAGTCTTTGTCTTCCGTTTGTTAAGCATAATTCATAACTGCCAGAATTGTTCAAAGCTATATCAGTTTCTTACTATTCTAGAATGTAAGTTTAAATAAGCATAAAAATAACTTTAAATGATCTTTAAAAAAAGCAATATTATCTTGACTTCAGTATTTTCTTGTTTATAACCACTAGACCGATGCCTATGCTGGTAGACTGGTATTCACCAACTCAATATTCAGTACTTCAGTGCTGACAGAAAACCGATTTTTTTCGAAACTTGTAATATCCAGAGTTCAGAAAATTTTACTTGAAACTAGTGAAAAAGAGAAAGAAAACTAAAATATGTTGAAAAATGTTTGAGCTCCTCACCCCTGAACCATTTTAATCTTATCTTTTATGATAATACATTTTGATTGATAATACTAGAAAACCCAAGATGGTACCCAATCATCTTCATATAATCTTGAAAATTGTTGAATTCCAGAGCCCTAAAATGTAACCATAACTGACAATTACATCAGTTGGTCGACACATCTGAAGGGGGATTTTAGTTTTCATTGTGTTTTCACACAATAACAGTAACTGAAAAGGTGCTGATTGATAACAGAGTAAAGATAAAACTTGTTATGGAATCATTAAGAAAGAAAAGCACATGGCTTCAAGTAAAATATTAGCCATCTTTGATTTATACCTCAATTACAACAATCCAGAATTTGGGTTCAATTTGCTTCAGAAGGTTTAAAGGAAATTATCCAAGCGCTTTAATATTCCAGAGAAATTAAATGATAACTTATGATCTTCACTGGCTTGTTTTTGGATACGACCAAAATTAGTGATATTTATTTAAGATTTCACAAATATAATTTTTGTCAAGTTTGGTTACATTCGTTTCTGATGTTTCAGAGATGAAACATATCTATGCTCTAAAAAGGTGCAGTCCGATATACCCGTTTTAGGGATGATATAATTAATGTAGAACACTTACAATGGCCGAAATTACAATAACATGCCACAATCTACCAAGGAAATGAACACGAAAACAACAAAGCACTATCATTGATATTGTTATTGTTATATTTATGAATATAAGGAAATGCATTTATATAAAGGTTATTGTCTGTTTTATCACTAATTGTTCTTGTAATGTCCATGTGTTTACAATATATTGCAAATGGATTTTAAGACTTTAATATCTGTATCGATACTTTCATATGAATAATAAATATGTTTACACATTGAACATATCGACAAACGAACACAAAGTTTGGGAAAAATTGAATGTCTGCTTATAGAAAAAAAAAATATGCCTTTGAATTGTAGTATAATTAAGTGAGAACCGAACCGTCAATCAAAAGAACGAACAATCCATGGACAATGGCAACATCGGACACACTAAGAAACAAGGATACCACTTAAGCACGGGACAAATAAGAAAAATGAAGACACACACGCCCACAGATGAACAACACGGACCCAATAAATCAGGAAATAAAGCTATTTCCTAAAAGAACGAGCAGGTTAGATGTTGCATTTATGAATCTGTGAAACTACATCTGGAATGGGTTCCGAAGTCGTTTTGAATTCTTTTCAAATAAATAAGTAATAAATCGTAAAAGGATAACCCAAATAGTAGAATTTTTCCGATGGATATTCTTTTTTACCCTAGTATATCTCGGAGCACCTAATGTCACTCCGGTTTCAATGGGATTTCACACTATGAGTGCTTTAGTCCTCAATGTCATAATTTTATTTCTGTGTCTTGAGGCTGTCTCACGTCCTTCTTTTGTTTAATTTGTTTTTTTTTCTGTTGTCGTATATGCCATATCTCTAGACTTTGATTTTTGTGATCATAACTTCCCTTGTTCCTTCGGTATTCTATTGCCATTATTCAGTATCAAATCTTATGTGGGTGAGGGTAATAATAAAATTACCAAACAGAGTTGTCAAGAGCCGAAGTCCATGAGACAAACAGACAAATGAGGTAAAAATGGTCCTGACTTAGTACAGGCATTTCAAAAGAAATGGTGAGTTAAACAGGTTTTATGGCACGCCAAACCTCCTCTTCCAATTGTGGTAGTGTCCGGTAGCAACATTACTCAACGACAATTACCATTGAAAGGTCGAAGATAGTGAAAAGAAATGTTCATCCCAATACTAAGTAAAAAAACAATCTTGAATCAGTATTAGAGTATTGTGATAATTGAAACATGTTATCAGAACTGTTATTAATAAAGTAAAGAAAATTCAATAGGATTGAAAATTAAGTCGAATTAAGTGAAAAGTAATATTTGAAGTTTTTGTAAATAGGTGACAAAACCAGGAGGAGACACCTGATGACATCACAAGATATCCCTTCAAAAGCATGTTTTATCTTTCCCACGAAAACTCAATCTCTAAAACAGAGGTGCAAAGCTTCCTTCGTCAAGACGAGCTATATGCATCTCTATTTCGGAGATTGTCAAAAATGAACAATGTGACCATACACAGACCTGACACTGATGACATCTGTCATTATTAACTTGTTTACATTTATATTTATATGATAAAATCAATGATCATGTAGTGTTTAATGTTAGAGTTTTAGAACAAAAATTACTTAAAACTAAAACCATTAGTTGATGGTCCATCATGTATAACACACAAACTAAATAACTTAATTGATATTTTATACCAAAACATAGCTTGATCAAAGAGGAGATGAATCCCCCGATATCCACTCTTGCTGTACATGTATATGATATATGGCGTCCAGAAACGGACTAGCAGTCTGACAAAACATCGACAAACATATCATAGATACTGTATAGTGCTTTATATTCGCGGTACGGAATTTTCGCGTTTTCCTGTCTAAGGTCTATTGGCGGGGTTTATTTTTTGCGGATATTTGGTTTAAGTTTTTCTGTTCAATATATTTAGGTTCATAGTGAAATATTCGCGGGTATAAATTTTCGCGTTTATCCTGTTAAACGCGAATAGCGCGATAATTAATACCCCGCGAAATATATCAACCATGGTATCAAGTATACATACGCTGTAAGTAACATGCCTGTGACATACTCTGAGGAAAACATATCTTTGCTCTCATTATAAAGCAGATTACTAATTTATAGGGAAACTGATACTTCTGTATTCATGTGACAATTAAAAGAAGCGAAAGATGGTATATGAAAAATTCCAATTAATCATAAATTCTCTCCATAACCATATCTCTGTTTATGTCATATGTTTAACAAGTTCTGGTGATTAAAATGTAGTTGAAGAAAAAAGTTAGAAACACAAGTTGCCCAACTTGAAAAACAAATGACTGCATTTGTTATGGAACAGGGATATAGTAAAAGAAATGCATGGGTGTTCCACGGAACACACGTGTAGCCTGCACTTTCTATATTAAGTACCAAGTGGTTTAAAAGCAGTTGCGGATAATGGAAGCACTCCAAGTCCAAATATAGCTAGAAAAATCTGTAAAAAAAAAACGAAATACAAAATGCATGGTGCACATCTACAATATATATTGAAGAATTCCCGCAGTACCAGGCAGTTAAGGAGGAGTTGCCGATAATTGAGGCATACCCTAGAACTCCAATCAGCTAAAATGATGAAGTCCAATTATAGCTTGCAAATCTGTAAAAAGCAGAATCAAAGAGAAACCAAATGCATGGTGCACATCTACAATATATATAGAGGCATTTCTGCAAGTTTGGTTCGAAAGCACCCAGAGGTTTAGGAGGAATTGCGGATAATAGAGAAAAATCCTAAGACTATGACAAAGTCAAATATAGGTAAAAATCAAAAAACAAATTTTTTTAAATAAAAAGAAAGAAAGAAATACAAAATGCATGGTTCACATATGTATTGAAGAATTCCTGCAAGTTGGAGCTGCGGATAATGGAGGCAGACCCTAAGACTCCAATAAGCTAAAATGACAAAGTCCAAATATAGCTAAAAAATCTATAAAAAAGAAAGAAAGGGTGCACATTTGCAATATATTTTGAAGAATTCCTGCAAGTTTGTTTGGAAAGTACCAGGGAGTTAAGGAGAGGTTGCGGATAATGGGGGCATACCCTAAGACTCCAAATCAGCTAAAATGACGAAGTCCAATTATAGCTTGCAAATCTGTAACAAAAAAAAACAGAATTAAAGAATAACAAAATGCATGGTGCATATCTACAAGATTTACTGAAGCACTTCTGCAAATTTGGTTGGAAAGTTCCGAGCAGTTTAGGAGGATATGCGGATAATGTTAAAAAGTTTGGAGCCATACAGACAGACGGACGGACGGATAGACAGACGGACAGACGGGCGGACACAAGACGACGGATAGTGATCCCTATGTGTCGATCGTGCACTAAGTCAGGTGACACAAAAACGATAACCATTGTTTCCTGGGGACAAAAATATAAGATAGGCTTGCCTATAAGCGACGGCAGTAGGATACCAAAGGACCAAAGAAGTGGTATTTACAAAAAGTCCAAAGACAAGAAGATATTCCTTATTTTGCAACATGATTACTTACAATTTACGTACCCCTGGAATTTCAATACTTTTATTTCACAATAATGACAACAAAGCTTTTAGTATAATGGTAGGGGATGATATAAATGTAAATATATAACGCTACACTGGATGTATCATCTTTGACGTCTAGGAAGTCATCTACGTTTGTTCAATATGTCGATTACTTGTATTTGGACATTAAAAATACTCGAGTTTATATGAAAGTCGGTGTGTGTTTGTATTTAACAGAACTTTTGGGAGAATGGAATAATTAGCATTGTTTGTAATCTTGAAACAGGATTGGTAAATACTTTGTTCGAATAGTACGGATCGACTTAATAGTACTATGTACATCATAGACGAATAAAAACTCTGCCCATGGTAATTCCAATTGTTTTATGTCGTGTGACAAAATTATGTCCATGTGAAAATTGCTGCATCATATCCGATTCCTAAAAACGAACAATTGTCGACTACAACGCCAGTCGAACGTGTCAAGATAATTGTTCTAAATGGCTTTGGTAACTGAAAATTGATAGTTCTTTCTGTTGTCGTAAATATCGATATCAAGATTTCGTCAGTATCTCTAAATCATATTTGTCAGACTTGCTCGGTTTTCGGATATCTTCTTCATCTGTTAAATAACTGTATGAATATTTATAAGACACAGGAAGACAGGAAGATAACTACTGTATAATGACTTTCAATATCATCAGGGAAAAATTGCCTTATTGGGACAAAATAAGTTTCGTCTTCAGATGACATCACAAGACAAGAATTCAGAAAGTACATTCTACATGGTTCAGAATTCCGTCATGGTTTCACAACTATAATATTTTTTCGAAATAATGTGCCAAAATAAACGAAACTATTTAAAAGCTAATATACTTTAATTATCGTATAGATATTTATCTTTACGGATGACCACTCGATTTATCTTCAATCTATCTGCTTGGTTAGACATAACTAAATAAGTTCATGTCTTAGGACAAGAAAGTAATAAAGAAATGAAAATGGATACATGTCTTTACGTAAAGGTAAGACTATTACGAAATTTGATTCAAGTGAATCAGTTATTGATACATTAATTATTAATTAGAACAGTAACGAAACAGCAAGTTTGAGAGGTACCTTTGAAAAACAACAGTCGGGCAAAAGAATGACCCTACAACTCAAACTACAAGGAAGTTCTTGCCCTCCTCAACAAAACAACGGCAGTAGAATACCGAATGAACAAAGTAAATCAAAGTTCGGAGATAAGGAAAAGGCAAGAACACAATGTTTGATCAGAATTTATAATTACATGTCGAACATTTATACTGGGTATAGATAATTACTAATACATGGAAAGTGTCTCCTGTTGTTAATACATCACACGATCTCGTGTCGAAAACACAAAGTGAAAGAAGGAAGTTGGCGTATATATTTTACTTAGGCAATAGCAAAGGGTGTAAAGGGGTGAGCTGGTTTTTTTGTGATATAAGGATGAAACAAATAAAACGCATATCTAGTCATTTGTAAATAATAAATTTTCATTGAGAATATTGACAACTTCAGTGCAGATCAAATACATTAAAAAAAAAATTTCAAGCACAGGAATCTAACTTAATTTGAAAGTTCAAAATAAAGTTATTTCTTTGCAAGATGTATGCAGCCGGAAGAAAATGATAAATATCTTTTAATACCAAAGTTTCTGTAAATAGCCATTTCGATAACATATGGCTCTTCAATGCAGATTAAATTAAACATGGACATCCATAACTTAGAGATTTATAAAAGCTGATATAGAACAAATTCTCATGAAAGCCAAATTCAGTCAAGAGTGAGCGGTGCACGATTGCACGATGGGACTATATTTATATATTGCAAACTTCAGAATAAAATAGGATTTTATGTACAGCACCAATGTATTAATCCACCACCAGTGGCATCAATCCAGTGGTAATGAAAAAACTAAAATGCGTGAACTAGAATTTTCTGTAGATTTAGTGTCTGTAGATGACCATTTTCACATCTTTTTTTCAGTGCAAATCAAATCAAAACAATTATACTATAACTAATCCGAGATTCTGGTTATCGCAAAATATTCAGCGAATGATCGAATAACGCAGTAATTCACGAATACGCGCAGCGCATGAGTGAATTACAGCGTTTTTCGATCATAAGTTGCATATTTTCGATAATCAGAATCTAGGATTAGTTATTGTTTTTATTATATAGATCAGTTCTTGCATATTTAATGGTTTAATTTAAGATTTTTTTCATGAACTACGTTTTCGACGTTAACCCGCTGAGACGTTTACTTAACGACGTTGACAACGTCTATTGTGACGTCACTTCCTAGAGTGAAATTAAGGAAAATAATTTCACAGTTAATTATCACTTTTAATTCACTGAGAAATTTCAATCTTTCACTGCAATCTATATAATAAAAATGATTATTTGATGTGTTTGATATCTTGCTCACAAAAATTAGTACATTTTTACCATTGATATAATTTCACATTTTTACAGAATTCTATAGGCTGTGACGAAACAAGTCTCAACTTCAAATAATGATTACTTTAAGATCTGAACGTATTTAACCGGAACATCATTATACAGTTGCAATGGAATTTATTGATGTGAACTGCACAAGTTGGATGAACGGAATGCAAATAAATTACAGTTCTATCTACACAGCAGACGACTTGAACAAACAAATCAACAGACGAAACTTGCCGGGAGTTATATTCGTTAGTCTTATGATCATAATAGGTGTTATAGGAAATCTTCTAGTCATTCTCGTTTTCAACTTTAAATTCAGCAGTTCTACCTACCGGATATACGTGTTGTGTCTTGCTTTTCTGGATATTGTCAATTGTTGTGTAACAATGCCATTCGTATTGACGTATATTCTTTTCTCGCAGAATTATCCATCAGAGGTTTTGTGCAAAGTCGGACATTTTGTTGGATTCTACATCGGCTTGGCATCACCGTTTACTTTGATTCTGATCGCCGCTGATCGATACAGGAATATATGTCGACCTTTGTGTTTACAAATGACAGAAAAATGGGCAAAGAGAACATGCATCATTGTTAACATCATATCTTTGACTCTATCCTGGCATGCTCCAGTCATATACGGAAGTACAGAACAAAAAATAGACGGGTTTAAATTTACTGTGACACGGTGTTTCAAGGAAGACGACTTCCTGTCCCAAAGGATCACGTGGTGTCAGTATATAATACTAACTGTTATTTTGATATTATTCTCTGCATATCTAGCCGTGGCATACTTTTTAATCATGATTCGAGTTTACCATAAGTCATAGTATTTTTCAAAATTGAATACAAGAGTTAATGATGATTCCACAAGTAAACATTTTGCCTTTACTACCAAAAATATACAAACGAGGAAAACTACAATGACGTTTTTAATCATTACTTCTGTTTATGTAATAAGTTCATTTGTCCATCACGCATTAGCAATAATATTACACGTAGTACCAAATTTAGAATGTCACATGACTTTCACTCAGGGGGCTGTATTTTGGACATTTTTCTGGACAATATTTATAAATAACATTGCAAACCCATTTATATATGGTCTATCTGATGAACGATTTCGACAGCATTTGAAGTCAATGTTTGAGAAAAAGAAGACTCAGCCACTTGCATGGTCAACACCACATTTACCCCTCCAGAGAACATAAGTTCAGAACAGTTTTTAGCAATGACAATAACCATAAATGTTGCAACTAAATAACGCAAGTTTATTTTTCTAGAATAGAAAGTGGTCGAAATAGGAAATATTTTTCGAACAATCTGGGAACATATTGTATATTTGGAACAACAATAAAAGCATTGTTCTGTTGTTTTGCTTTATAATGTATTGTTTGACATTCTGTCTCATGTGCATTCACTCCATATCCTTTGATCATATATGCTATAAAATATCACACAACAGTATGTTGGCCAAACATTTCGTGCATAATGGATTCCAGTTTATAAAAGACTATGGTTGTAACAGTTGTATACATTGCTATATCTAGTTTGAAAGGTAGAACTTGCATGATATTGTACAAGATATACACAACCAAGAAAACATTTTATATCCCCCGCAAACGAAGCTTGGGAGTATATAGGAATCACCTTGTCTGTCTGTCTGTCCGTCTGTCCCCATTCGTGAACGGAGCAGAATTTTTGTACCGTAGCACCTAGGTGTGTGGATGCAACATGGGAAGGCAATGTGTCGCGTACCAAATTTAGGTCACTGCGACCTTGACTTTGATCTTTGATCTCTTATGATAGTAAACCATGTGCATTTTGTGTCCGGAGCAGAACTATTGTACTTTAGTACCTAGGATTATTAAGCTTGATGCGTGGATGCATCGTGGGAAGGCAATGTGTCACGTTCCAAATTTAGGTCACTGTGACCTTGACCTGACTTTTGACTTTTACGATAGTAAAACCATGGTGGTATGCAACTTCATTCCTGACAGGATTTATTTCTGTTAGATTTACTTATCAATAACAATGTGGTTGAAGGTTAAAATTTCAAAATGACATGCCCTGGTACTCAATTGCAGATGCGGGGGTATTAGTCTGGCTTTGTCGACAGCTCTAGTTTAAGTATATATTGTCAAACATCATTTTAATATCCGAAACATAAGTGTGTGTACATGGAGTACGGTCTTGATTTTGAAATTCGTGCAGAACTTGGGCGAAATTTACAATAAGAGGCGATCTGGAATACAGAGATTGTCCACATTACGACAAAAAACATTAAAAAACAAAAAGAAAAGTACAACCGTTATATACAATTTAGTCTATATATTCCCTATATAGATTGAAAAACAATCAATATAGGGAATATAATCCTCCATATATTTTTTCTGTAAACGGACCATTAGATGCTTATTTTTTCACACCTGATATATTGACCTCAAAATATAATCAATATTATAATGAAAAAACATAAAAATAGAAAATTTGCATATCCAACGATTTTATTAAGTTCATATTTAAAAAAAAAACATATTAACAGAGATATTTTCATAACCGAAGCAAAGTTCTGCTTCAGTCCAAATTGCAAAAAAATGAATAATACCCGACATATTTGCTATAATCCATATTATCAACATAGAAAATAAAACACAGAGATTTTACATACCCAGGACATTTGATTTCGTCCATATTACCAAACTGTACATGAAATTAGAGATTTTACCCATCCGGCAGATTAGATTTCGTCCATGTTGCGCAAATCTGTGATTAATTTATCTAACGGAATTTTAAACTCTAAAACAAACCAGTTTAATCAAAAGAAAAACTCGGTATAGACTGAAAGCTTTTGACTTACCCTACATAAAGTCACTTAAAACCTTTTGACGGTAAACTGATTATATTGATATTTCTGTCAGTGATAAGAAAAATTCCGAATTAACCGAAATATTAAATGATTGTTTCTTGTGTAAAGCGGGTTGGGGGTGGGGTGTGGATCCAAAAATGTACAGTTGTAACAGTTAAATGAATAACAAAGCACGAAAGTTACTGTAAATTGTAGTTCTGTATATGGCCTTTTCGACAACTTATGTGCATATCAAATCATAACATTTTGAAGACAATAGACTGACATATGTGTAAAAGCTGATAGAGAACAAATAATCTATGGGATCTTGATGAAAAACCAGAATTAACTAAGTACAAACATTTGTACGAGGAATACACTTCGTAGTTTAAAACAAAAAATTCTAAAATTTAGATATTAATTGCAAGTTTAAAATTTTAATTAGTCAGCTCCGAAGAACTAAATAATGGGTTCGTGAATACCTTCGGAGAACAACATTCCACCAGCAGAAGAATCTTCCGAGCGGTAATAAATAACAAAAGATCGTTAAAATCATTGAAATCAAGAAAAGTGCGTACCCTTTACATGCCGAGTTTCCTTGTTAAATTTCATGCTGCTATTTTGGAATCTTTTTAGCCATATAGCCATGCAAAATTTATGCATGAGAAATTTTTCCAGTGCTATTTCAATTTGACTGTTTTACGAAATATTTACATCCAAATATGAGTAGGGTCAAAAACTAAATTTTCATTGTATTTTTTTAGAGAAATATCCAATTACATCTAAAAAATATCAAACAATGCCACCAATTTTTTTTCTAATAGACGGATAATTTTAACAGAATTTCTAGTTGAAACAGAAAGTGGTCGCCTGTGTGCGTCATGAAGTGAAAAATTTTGCGGTGTAGTGCAAAAAAGCCAAAACTACCCAAGTTTTAGGACAAAATTTCCATATTAGGAATAAAACTATTTGTCTTTTGTCAAAAACTATATTAGACAACGTTTAAATCATTTGCTATAAATGTGTTTATATTGAAATCGATCTTTGAGAAAAAATTGCTGCAAGACAGTCGCTAAAATAACAACGGAGAACGCAACAGGGAACGCAACAAAATACGAGGATTTATGGCTAAATTTAGCTAGACACCAAACAGATAAGAAATATGTCATTCACTTATCCCTTTGATATATTCGTCCTAGCGCTAATAGAACAACAAAATAGAGATTTTGCCCCCTACTCATTTGTTTCAGTTCATATTATCCAAATAAGACATGAAATTGGAGATTGTACAAACCGGGCACATTTGATTTAGTCCATATTGTCAAAATAAAACACCAAAATGGAGATTGTACAGACCGACCATATTTGATTTAGTCCATATTACCCAAATAAACCATCAAAATAGAGATTTTACGAACCGGGCACGTTTTTTAGTCCGCATTACCCAAATAAGACATTAAAAGAGAGATTTTGCATACCCGACACTTAGTTTTAGTCCATACTACCTAGACTGAACTTAGGAAAAATAGAGAATTAACATACCCAGCATAATTGGTGTCGGTTATTTGTTCTCTTTCAGTTTTTTACCATCTTTCAGTTTATTGTCTTCCAAATGTTTAGATTTTATCTGCACTGAAGAGACATAAGTAGTCTAAATGACCATATGCAGAAATTAAATTTCAGTAGTGACTTTGGTATTTTGTTGTTTTTTTTAGTTCATATTTAACCCAAATAAAACATGAAAATAACGATTTAATTATTTGTCACATTTCGCTGAGCCAACATCATTAAAAAAATAGTTTTTAATACATGAAATTATTATTATTGAAAATTTTATGTATTGTGATCACCAGTATATCACGAATTATAGTAATTTTTGTCCTTTTCGCATCATATAACAACAGTTTCATTCAATAATTGGTTGTAAAAGCATCTTAAATAACATGTAGTTCAGTATGTCAAAAAATGATTTTCAGTTATTACTTAAAAGAATTTCTCTTTGATACATTCGTTAAATGATTTATCAGGCAGTATGATAATCTAATACTTCTTCACACTTAAAATCTGACTTTAATAATAATTCAAGGACCAGAACGACCATGACCAGACGGAGTTTACAAGAACGTTCATGGAAGGAACTATCTTTGGTAGAACGATCATGGTATGAACAGACTTAGGTGGCAGTCAATGCTTTAGTAGTGTAGTAGACCGAACAGACGTAACACGAACAGTCATGGTTCTAGGTCCAGAGCAGGCATGATTCTAGGACCAAAAAAAACTAGCCAGGACTCGGGCACTGTTCTGATCTTCAAGTTAACATAGACCTGTTCTCATGACTGCTCTCGGACATAACTTGGACGAGAGGTTATTTCTGCAACTCACTGTAATTCCAAAATGTGATTCTAATTTTCCTCACTCTCATAGAAACTACAGCACACTTTTAAAATTTCACCAAGCAACCATATTTTGATAATCTAACACAGATAAACATGTTCCTTTTGACTTTTGTTCTCTGTCAGCTTCCATATTAAATCTTAAATTTTCAAACACTACTTCTTTTCTGGATTTCTACCTAGCAAACAAGCTATAATTATTTATTTCAATCAGGTTAAAATATATTCAATATTTGGATTTCAGAATATTTGATTCAAATTTCGATAACTGTTCTGAAATTCTGAACAATTTATTTTATTGACCTCTACCTAGCAACAAAAATGTTAAGAACTTAATCCCTAACATTTTCATCGATTGGATTTTAAAACTATTGCTTCCAACTTTGGTTCCTTAAGAAAGCTCAAAACTTGGAATTCTATATCATAACCATAGATTTTTATTTGTTCACGTATCTAACAAAAAACTTGTACTAATTGGATTTTAGTTTTTTGTTTATTCCTGTTTAGTAAATTTTTCTGAACCGCCGATTGCTGGAATAATACCAAACACAAACAAACTTTTTGATTTCTTATCAACCAAAACATCTGATTTTTTTTTTAAATTTTTTGTTCGATTCCAATTTTAAAAAATTACGAAATCAACAAAAAAAACTACATGTACCTTTATTTTGAAATTTGCAACAACGGTCCTTTCAGTTCCTTTAGTAAAATACGTTACTGAACTCAATAATTGGAATTTTTAGAGCTATTGTTGTGATACTGCAACATCAAAATAAGATGTATACTCTTCGATAAACTGAAAGATGGGACGTTGGCTTTCCATCATTTGTAGGTTTTTATTACAAATATGATAATTATTCGATTGAGTGGAATATATTTTTTTTTAATTTTACACTACCTTTTGTGGTGGAAAATTTTGAATTCGTGTGTTTTTCTTTTTGACAAATAACCAAATGCTCCAAATTCAATGGTTGCTACGTAAAATACACCATGCATTACTTGAAAAAAAATTATTCAGGCTTATGAAAAAAAACTGCTCTGCTGTTATTCATGTGTAATGCTTGATGTAGGGAACTTTAAACTGCAAATTAATCTGTTTGATTAATATAAAAGTCAAAGGCTGTTAGATGTAACATCATTATTGTACTTTATACAAACTGTATTGTAAGAAATGCATATTTTTATCGCTTAAGAAACTTTTTACAGAAAAAAAGCATAATAATATTGAGGCAAATTAACTTAATTATATCATTCACTGAACATAATCTGATATCTAATTCAATATCAGAATAATAATCAAAATGCATCAACATTGATATAAAAAAAATTGAAGATCTGCTTGCATCATAAATATGTACACTTGTACACTTCTGGTATTGGTTATGCGTACTGGTTTCGGATATATTGCATGACTTGGTTTCATAGAAAAGTTAATTTTATGTGTAGGCAGATATTCATTGTAATATGGTCATGTCGATCTGTACAACGTATTAACTTGACAATACCGTCGAATTGTAAAGTTAAAATAAAACAGGAGAAATTATGTTTATAGAAGCAGTAAAATCTTCGTATTTATGAATAAATCTTAATAGCAAAACCTTTTTATGTTAAAATTATTACGTTGTTTCAGAACTACATCTGCTTTGTTAATACATTAAACTGACAATTACACTAAATTATTGTCACATATACAGAGGCAAAATACTTAATTACAATGTTTTCTTAAAAAAATGAGTCCATTACCTAGTTTTCTAGGGATTCGCATCAAATCTCAGTTGACCTTCACCTCGATGTCACAGCAGGAAAAACTGATATGAAATGAATAGAGTTTTCTCTATAAAACCAAATGTTTAGATATACTTCAACGTAATTCAAAGGAAACCAAAATAGTAGCCAACTGAGATTCTTCTCAATAAACTTAATACTCAATTGCTAACTTAATAACCAGAATATAACTTAATGTCGGAATTAGGACAATGTCAATCAAAATGTGAGACACTTGTCCTGTTTGTTGACCTCTGGAACAAACCGTTAGGTCTTTGCTCTATGAAAATCAGAGAGAGAATGACAGTTTTTCCACCCTTTATATACTATTTTATCTTCTATGTGTCGTGCGCAAAATTAGGTAGTCATGTGCAAATTTATAGGGCTGTGTGCAATAATAGAGCCGTGTTCATAAACGCGTATATCCTACGTATTTCACAAATTGAACGTATGAAAATAAGCAGTAGCATCCGAAGTAATCATAGATACTCAATGAATTCTCGATTAAATACATAATAAATGATATACAACTTAATTAGAAAACGACATTCAAACAATTTCCGTCACACTACCCACGCCTCCATTTTCATGCGTCCTCGCTTGAACATTAACTCAATAAATATTATACATATTATGTTGACTTTTTATATCTTGCCCTCACATATTTTCGTATCTCTCTAGGCTTGTCTTTTTTTATCATCAAATCCAAAATGACCAAATATAACAATCACACACAATAAAAATATACTTTTCAACCTTAATCAATGCTTTCGTCATTCTCTGACACTGTATAATAACTCTCGTCAGTATCCACTTTTGACTTAATAATATTTGTTCTATTCCCTTCTGTATCATACTTTTGACTACCAGTTTTTCTACCTAATTTGCAATTAACCTCCTTTACAATTCTTGCTGTAATGGTATTTGGTTTCTTCCTTCTGGTCCTTGACTGTCGATGACTTTTTCTTGGGGAAACTCTGTCAACCTTTATCGTATTGGCTTGAGCGAATGGTCTAGCAATAGACGTAGCTGTATTGCCAGTTGATCTCGTTTTACCTTTTGTCTTTTCCAAAACCTTTTCTTTCATCGATTGACACTCTTTAGCTTCTTTAAAGGCTTCGTTCTTTTGTTTGATACGAGTGTTTGATAACATACCTATACGCACAAAACCAGTACCCTTTTCCCTAACCGAAACTGACATAATCCTCCCATCTCTATTATCATTAACATCTACTTTCCAATTCTCTGTATCATTACAACCAGACGCCATATGTCCAAATTTTTACATTCAAAACACCTTTTCGGACATCTACATTCTGAGGTAAAATGCCCTTCATTTTCACATTTTTTACACCTTACTCTACACGCATGTGTGACCTGGCTTTCCACATTTAAAGCAAGTTTTCAGCCCTGCTTACTGAATCCAACACCCTGTTTTCCAGGCATGGCCTCCTTAATATTCGTCAACTCATTTGTCAACGTCTCTAAACTTTCAATCTTTTTCATTCACGAGATGATATCTCTATTAGTATCCGTTGAACTATCTCTCCGGTTTTTATCGGATGTCTGTCTCATGAACCCCAAACCATTGTATGCTCTACCTTCAACTCTATTGTAGGCTTCGAGTTCAACGGCTAATTTTATAGCATCATTAAATGTTTCCGGTCTTGACTGTTTAACTCGCAACCCTATATCTGAGCTAGCCACAGCATCCAAAAATTGTTCTTCCGAAAGGGTCTCTCTTACATCAATCGGGGCTGTTGGGTAGGCGAGATTAGTCAACCGCCTGATTGCTTGCCCAAGCTCAGGTAGAGTTTCTGAAGCTCTTTGCTTACGCACCCTCATTTGAACTCTATATAGTTCAGTCTGACTGGGAGGTAACAATCTTTCTTCTAAAGATTTAGATAAAACCTTATAATCTTTTCTCTTTTCAGGTGGCAAACCGCCAAGAACAGATTGAGCTAAATCACTCAATGAGAGGTCTAAATATAAGCCTTTTTGCTCATCCTTCCAATCATTCACGATAGTACACATTTCAAAATGTGAAAGGTAATCTAGCCAAGATGTTGTTCCGTCGTATTTGGAAGGGTTAAACTTCATTGTCTTTGCATTATCTGGCTTACACATCTTTGGCTCTTTGGCATCTGCTTCATGCAGTTCTCACTTTTGATGTCTTAGATGGATTTCTTAATATCGGACGGATTTTATTTCTAGTCAAGTGAAAGTAATTTTGAGAATCAATTTCGTCTTGGGAATTTTGTCTAGTATCATAAACTTAATCTACTTCGTGAGAAGCCAAACCATTACTGGATAGAGATGTTAATACCCAGAATCTACGGCCGGAGATTTGTGGACCCTATATTTTTTCTTCCCTTCTATTTGAGTGTGAATCTATCGGCGTTGATTGCAAGACATGCTGAGATTCATATACATGTAACTCATTTTGCAACAAACTGATTTGTTGCTCAATTGCATTTAAATTTCTTTCAAATGCAGACATTATAATAAAACAAAACTACCTAAACAATAAACTAATTACTCAATAAAACTAACTGTACAAACATGTCAATTTTGAATAATGATATGATGCGAATCCCACCGTTGCCACCAAAATTTATGTCACGTGTACCGCGCCAAAATACTTAATTACAATGTTTTCTAAACAATGAGTCCATTACCTAGTTTTCTAGGGATTCGCATCAAATCTCAGTTGACCTACACCTCGATGTCAGTGCAGGAAAACTGATACGAAATGAACCGAGTTTGGTCAATAAAACCAAATATTTAGATAAACTTCAACGTAATTCAAAGGAAACCAAAATTGTTGTAAACTGGAAATTCTCTCAAAAGACTCTGCTCACTTGACTTTATACTTGTGCTCAGTTGACCGACTGCCAACTAAGCGTCTTCTAAATAAACTTAATAATCAATTGCTAACTTGATAACCACGATGTAACTTAAGGTCGGAATTAGGACAATTTCAATCACAGTGTGAGACTCTTGTCATATTTATTGACCTCCGGAACAAACCGTTCGGTCTTTGCTCTATGAAAATTAGAGAGAGAATGACAGTTTTCCATCCCTAATATACTATTTTATTTTCTAGGTGTCGTGTGCAAAATTAGGTAGTCGTGTACAAATTTATAGGGTTGTGTGCAATAATAGAGCCGTGTTCATAAATGCGTATATCCTACGTATTTCAAATATTGAACATATGAAAATAAGCAGTGAAATCCGAAGTAATCATAGATACACACTGAACTATCTTTTAAATACGTTATAAATTATACACAACTTTCCGACATTCCAACAATTTCCGTCACATTATCATCCAAAGTTGGACATTGAATTCGTTTAACACTTTGGGAGTCTAGGCATTGACTTAACTTACGCTCGGTGTAAAATATTTGCCATAAAGGGCCAATCCGTGGTAAAATCGCCATATATTCTCGCTCCTGTGAATTATATCTTAAATATTCTACTGAACAAGTAATCCTAAACTGAATATACGATGGAACAAGTAATCCAGAACCGAATATACCACGGAACAAGTAATCCAAAACCGAATATACCACGGAACAAGTAATGTTGAAAATCTGACAGTCACAATATTAATGAAAATCTGACTCACAATATTAACCCCTCTTTCTAAACAAGTGGAAGGTATTTGTTATATTTCCCTATTGTCCAAAGGGTTTTAAAATTGGATTGTTTAATGACAAACCTTAAAGGTAAAAGAAGCATTATTGGTTATGCTTCAAAATCGTAAGTGATAAGGTATGTCTGTTACCTGCCCAAGGTCGGTGGTTCTCTCCGGGCACTCCGGCTTCCTCCACCACTAAAACTGACCGTCATGAGATAGCTGAAATACTGCTGAAAGTGTCGTTAACCCCCATATTAATCAATCAATCAATCAAAATGTAATGAGTAAATACGCGATTCCTTCGAGAGGACCGAGTGTCCCCATATCTTTGCGTCCATACAAATTTTCACGGGGCCTAATCTGCTCTTAAAATTATGGATGAATATTCGAATTCGTAAAAAAAATGTTGGGCAAAAATGTATGTTTCATATAAAAATTGATTTTATTTTTCAAATATAACTATGCGTATTCTACGTAGAATTGCACCTTTAACCGGGGTTTTTGCACAAATGTGACATTGGTCCATTTAAGAACTGAAGACAACTATATAAATATAATTCTCTTCTGTAGAAAGCTTTGGAGAATATGAAAACATGTTATGCTCTTTATTTTACCAAAAGTATGAATTTAAAGTGTTTAAATGGAGTTAAAATCGTTATAAAACAGTAAAGAAATTAAAAAAAAAAAAAACACGGCAAGCCTCGATTTTAAACATTTGCAAAATTCATTTAACTCGATGTGAGAAATTTCATTACCAACTTAGTTCTCGTTGTAGAAACTATATGTCTCGCTATATGTAGCTAGATACAGGTGTGGAATTTGTTTCGCTAATGATCTGAAGGCAATACTTGACACAAAAAGGGCCCTATCTGATGCAATTTCAGAAACATAGGGGCATAGCCATTTCCTCCGTCAGATTATCACCCCTAAACACACCGTATTTACCAGGCCCTTTGACATGGATACACGCGCAAGGTCGCGTCATTCTTTTAACAAGACAGTGAGGTGATACAACGTTTGGCACAAATAACCTTGTACTAGGTAGTATTTCTGCAGTATTTCATAAAACAAACACTTGCAATGTTAATTAATATCAGTTAAAAAACAAGAGGCTCTCAAGAGCCTGTATCGCTCACCTGGACCACGACATAGATAAAAGGCATTTCCAATAGGAAAAACAAAACATAAAAATTTAGCAGAATACTTTTTTTCCTAAAATTCCAGTATTCTTGTTTGGTTTCCATGGCCACCGAAAGATCCACCATCCATTACAACCCATAACAGAACACCATTAAAAAAAAATTGGGCAGGGGTTCCCCTTATAATCAAGGTAATACATATTGCTGAAATTAAAACATTCAGACCACAATTCAAATAAGAATTCAAAATTTGGGCAGAGGTTCCCCTTAAAATCAATAGGGCCTATGTAAAAACTATGTTCCAGATGGTGGCCATCTTGGATGAGGTACGGACCTACCAGATAGATTTTTTGGATGGGACCACCTAAGGACCATTGTGGCTTAGTTTGGTTCTAATTGGACTAGTAGTTTCTGAGAAGAAGATCTTTGAATGTATATTCCATAGGGTCCAATGTTAAAACTATGTTCCTGCTGGCGGCCATCTTGGATGAGGTACAGACCTGCCTATACCTTTTTTGGAAGGGACCATCTAAGGGCCATTGTAACTAAGTTTGGTTATAATTGGACTAGTAATTTCTGAGAAAAAGATCTTTGAATGACTTTTCCATAGGGTCCAATGCCTAAACTATATTCTGGCGGCTATCTTGGATGAGGTACATACAATGTACCCATCAGATACCTTTTTTGGATAGGACCTTCTAAGGACCATTGTGGTTTAGTTAAGTTTTAATTGGACAAGTAGTTTCTGAGAAGATCTTTGAATGTATTTTCCATAGGGTCCAATGTTAAAACTATGTTCCCCAATGGCGGTCATCTTGGATGAGGTACGGACCTGCCGGATAACTTTTTTGGAAGGGACTATCTAAGGACCATTGTGGTTTATTTGAGTTTTAACTGGACTAGTAGTTTCTGAGAAGAAGATCTTTGAATGTATTTTCCATAGGGTCCAATGTTAAAACTATGTTCCTGCTGGCGGCCATCTTGGATGAGGTACAGACCTGCCACTACCTTTTTTGGAAGGGACCATCTAAGGGCCATTGTAACTAAGTTTGGTTATAATTGGACTGGTAATTTCTGAGAAAAAGATCTTTGAATGACTTTTCCATAGGGTCCAATGCTTAAACTGTATTCTGGCGGCTATCTTGGATGCGGTACATACAATGTACCCATCAGATACCTTTTTTGGATGGGACCTTCTAAGGACCATTGTGGCTTAGTTAAGTTTTAATTGGACAAGTAGTTTCTGAGAAGATCTTTGAATGTATTTTCCTTAGGGTCAAATGTTAAAACTATGTTCCCCAATGGCGGTCATCTTGGATGAGGTACGGACCTGCCGGATAACTTTTATGGAAGGGACTATCTAAGGACCATTGTGGCTTATTTGAGTTTTAACTGGACTAGTAGTTTCTGAGAAGGAGATCTTTGAATGTATTTTCCATAGGGTCCAATGTTAAACTATGTTCCACAATGGCGGCCATCTTGGATGAGATAAGGACCTGCCGTATACCTTTTTAGGAAGGGACCATCTAAGGACCATTGTGACTAAATTTGGTTATAATTGGGCTGGTAGTTCCTGAGAAGATCTTTGAATATCTTCCCAATAGGGTCCAATGTTGAAACTATGTTCCCCACTGGCGGCCATCTTGGATTAGGTACGGACCTGCCGGATTCCTTTTTTTGGAAGGGACCATCTAAGGGCCATTGTGACTAAGTTTGGTTATAATTGGACCGGTGGTTTCTGAGAAGAAGATCTTTGAATGTCTTTTCCATAGGGTCAAATGCTAAAACTATGTTCCCCACTGGCGGCCATCTTGGATTAGGTACGGACCTGCCGGATACTTTTTTTGGAAGGGACCATATTAAGGACCATTGTGAATAAGTTTGATTATAATTGGACTGGTAGTTTCTGAGCAGAAGATCTTTGAATGTCTTTTCCATAGGTTCCTATTTTTAAACTATGTTCCCCGCTTGCCGCCATCTTGGATTAGGTACGGACCTGCCGGATACCTTTTTTGGAAGGGACCATCTAAAGACCATTGTGACTAAGTTTGGTTATAATTGGACTGGTACCATGAGAAAAAGATCTTTGAATGTCTTTTCTATAGGGTCCAATGTTAAAACTATGTTCCCCGCTGGCGGCCATCTTAGATTTGGTACGGACATGCCGGATACAATTTTTAAAGGGGATCACCCAAGGACTATTGTGACCAAGTTTGGTTCCGATTGGCCCAGTGGTTTCAGAGAAGAAGATCTTTGAATGAAAAATTTACGACGGACGCCGGATGCCAAGTGATGGCAAAAGCTCACCCTGACATATCCAGGTGAGCTAAAAACGAACAATCCTGGGACAATGGCAGCGTGGGAAACACCAAGAAACAAGGACATCACACGAGTACGGAACAGGAAAGAAAATTGATTGATTTATTGATTGATATGGGGGTTTAACGTCACTTTCAGCAATATTTCAGCTATTTCATGACGGTCAGTTTTAGTGGTTGAGGAAGCCTGAGTACCCGGAGAGAACCACCGACCTTGGGCAGGTAACTGACATGCGTTATCTCTTACGATTGTAAGTCGAGTGCACCCTTTGTTGTAATGCACCAAGCGGGGCGCGAAATCACACCGCAGTGGTGATAGACTACAGTGGCAATCGTACCTACTCGGCCATTTCCGCTACACTAAAAAGAAACCTCTTATGCACATAGAAGAAATCTTTCTTAAATTGTTCGCTGGAAGTGAAGTTACGAGGTCATATAGTTCTAGTTAAACCATGCCTTCTGTGCTATAAACATTGGAGAATATTGTAAAACCTTTTTTGAATTTACTAAAGGGTTACATTTTCAACATAACTTGACAATGACATTATTTACAGATATCCTGCTTTTTATCCTTATCATTTGTATGCAGTTCGTCATGACAACACGGCGATTATAATATCTGAATCATAGTACGACCTGACGTTCCGGTTGCGTATGTATACATTGACCGGAAATTCGTTTTTCACCGTCATTGGGGTATTAGAATCCGTTATTTGGCGCGCTTTAAAATCCCTACACCTGATGCGTACGAGGTAATTTATCCAGTAAATGGCCGAGTACTTACGATTGACTACAGTAGTTGTACAGGTAGTAGAACTACCTTAACTACTCGGCCACCCAGGCCCCGAAAAGAAAATTGAAGACAAGTATACAGATGAATAACACGGACCCAATAAAAACCATTGGTGGGATCACGTGCACCGTTAGAGTAAGCATCTCCTGCTATTTATAAGACACCCAGTCGAACATGTCAATTCCGGTATTAAAGTCAAAGCGGTAGAGGAAAAATAAACTTGGACTGTATAGGGAAATATTTGTTGTCATCTTGGAAACAGATATCCCATACCGTTCCACAAGATCGTGATGTCGACCGCAAAACTTTTATAGTGATGACCTCGTAAAAGTTATGTTTAACATACACTTGCTTTAGAAGCCTATTTCATTGATTGATTGATTACTTAATGTTTAACGTCCAGTGAGCAATATTTCAGTTATATCAGAACGAGAACAAATTAATCAATTCAAGTATAATGTACATGTAATGAAAGAAGAAAGAAAGAAAGGTCGAAGGGAAAAACTGAGCAAAGAGTTTTTATTGCCACTGAAGAAGGAGAGAAATGGGTAGTGGTAGGAAATTTAGACTTCTTTGCGAGACCCAGTGTGTCTGCTTTACTTTCAGAAATATAGAAGGCGTCTTTTTACTGCATGGAGCGTGGTGTTTCTTCACACAGTTTGGCTACAATAGTTCGAGGACAGGCATTCCGCATTTTGACCTGAATACTCCGCATAGACAGGGTATTCTATCAACCAACTGGGGACGCGCCCGGCAGCTCTGTAGCCGCAGACCCATGAACCGATTCGGGTGCCGGAAATGAAGAAAGACAATGAAGTGTAAAAGAAAGATGATGAGGTGTAAGGGCAAAATGTTTGTTAGGTCATGACAGAAATTTTGACCGAAACCGTGAGGTTGGGTATTTTTGAGTTGTTGTAGAGATCTGGAACCTTCACCATTGAACTTAGATGACATATTTAACATTAATATCGTTAGAAGAATAACGATGCATAAAGATAGAGGCGGAAATTCTTCATTAGAAAATGCAAAATTTATTTAACTCGATGTGAGAAATTTCGTAATCAACTAGTTCTCGTTATGGAAACTGTTGTAGCGAAATCAGTGAATCACCACTTTACTAGTCTGATGAAATCAACACTTCATTGTTACTCCCAAAACTTACCTGGATTGTTTATCTTGGATATCACAGTGAATATTATCGTAAATTTATTAACAGTTTATCGTTTCTAGTAAATCTTGACTGATACAATTTTTATTTATTATTTCTAGCTCCTGTAGATGCTTATTTCCGCTTATATAGGTTCATTTCCATTCAAAGGGATCATATAGATACAAATTACAGTGGACGATTTTCGATGATTCCGATTGGTTGATTCTGGGTGCTCTCTGGCGCGTCCGCGTCCCGAGTACTAAAGGGCCTCGTTGTTAGGGTAAAGTTGTTCTGGAAGTCACGTCCAAAACTACGCTAAACTTGAGAACAGAGGTGAGCGTTTTGAAACATTAAAGCTGGTTGCTGGGTTTGGTGTTGTCCCTCTGGCGAAAACTTATAACCCTCATAAAGTTGTTATTGTTGGCTCTCAAGTCAGGTGTTTGGAACAGCCAATTTGTTTTGTGCGGTGTTGAAACCACAGAGGTTACAAACAAGAACCATCATTTGGTTTGTGAACATTTCGTGCTGTACGTGGTATGATACAGTCGTCGTTGGGTTGAAGAAGTCTTTGGTTTGAGACTGCAAGTGTTTTAAAGAAAGTTGTGACTATTGGTAGGTTCGAGACAGGTTTTTGTTTAGAGGTTAGGTTTAGGTTTTATCTTAATTTTGTAGTTCATAGCTAGTGTTTAGACCCTTTTGAAGATATTTGTTTTGAAATGATCTTTGTATATTGTTTATTCATCGTAAGGAGCCCCTGTACATAACTTAGTCGATTGATTTTAGTATTGTTTTGTGTTATTATCTTAAATGAAATACTGACAGATCCTAATAGTTTATACTGGAACGAACCCAGGAATATAGTTTGATAGGTTACACGCTACAAATTTGGTGGACAGCGGTGGGGATCTGTTAGAAAATATTTTATAGTAATTTTGTAAAGGCCTTACCAAAAGAGAATATAAGTTTGATGTATGAATCAGATGAAAACTTGATGGAATCTAAACACTGTCAGGAAATTGAGTATCTAAATAAAGAGCTCGCAAAAATGAATGCCCATAAGTCTGAAAGGGATGTATCTCAAGTACCCGTGTCCGTCCGTCGAGAAACACGGCGAACAACTGAGTCGGGGATAGGTTTGGAAACGACAGTGAAAGGGGGTTTCCAAACAAATGACCCATTGTTTGAGGGAAGCATGCTTAAAACACCAACCAGGTTTGAGACCCAGATGTTCCAAACAGAAATAGGTTCACATGTTGAAGACTCGGGTGAAATACGGGCACAAATCCAATCATCGCCCCTAGGCAAATACGTCACAAAAACAAGACCAAGCTATAAGCCAATTTCTGAGACCGGTTTTGCAAAGTCAGAAATTGATAATGAAATGCGAGTGGGGTATGAAAAACCAAAAGAGTTGAAGAATAAAAACATAGTTAAGCCACCATCATATGACGGCAAAGGTCCCTCTCTTGATTACAAGTCTCACTTCGACGCATGTTCCGAGATCAACAATTGGTCAGACAAGGAACAGGGTTTGTACCTAGCAGTGTCCCTTAGAGGTCAAGCCCGAGGTGTTTTGGGAAATCTCCCTCTGGAAGCACGCCAAAATTTTGGGGAAGTGGTCAAGTCATTAGAGGAACGGTTTTACCCCTCTAATCAGACGAAGGCAGTAGAATACCGAAGGAACAAAGGAGGGAAATCCACAAAAATCGAAGTCCAAAGATATTGCCAAAACGAAAACACAGAAAACAATGGCGCCAGACACAAAACAATGACGTTAGACAGACACAAAGCACAGAAATAGAAATCACAACATTCAAAACAAAGGCATTCACAGTGTGAACTCCAGTGAAACTGAGAGTGACATCAGGTGCTCCGGAAGGGTAAGCACGTCCTGCTCTGTTAACAGCACCCGTCACACTGCGAGTGAGTCGATCCAGGAAAATGTCAAAGTCGGTAGTCAAATCCGGGAAGACGTGAATCTGGCTGAAAATGTCCACTTTCATTTGAGATACTGACACGTCATATCTTTGAATGATGTTATGGTGACGGCCATAGTATTTCTTGAGGGATGAAATTAACATAGGTTGAATAAATCCCTGACTAAGCAGCTTTTGGGACAGTGTTTTTGTTTTTCAGACTGAGTTGTATAGAACCCAGCTCCGGGAAAGATGACAAAGGGCAGTAGAGACCCTCCCCGAGCTAAGTCAAAATATAAGACGTTTGGCAAACCTCGCATATCCAACTGCCCCAAATGATGTGCGAGAAACCTTGGCCAAAGAACAGTTTGCAGACTCCTTAGTTGACGGAGATATGCGGTTGAGGGTCAAACAGGCTAGACCTGTTAATCTTAATGATGCCATAAGGCACACCGTTGAGTTGGAAGCTTTTAATAAAACAGAGCTAAAAAGAGGCGAAGGTTACGTTAGGTCGACTGTAAATCAGGAGACAAAAGGTGAAACAACCACACTGTTAAAATCAATGCAGAAAGCATTGACCGACTTACAGAAAAAGGTCAGTGATTTAAAATCGAAACAAACAAGTAGGGACCCTAAACGACTTCAAAACATAATATGTCATGCATGTTCCTGTCCAAAGGAAACGAAGGCGTATGCATGTTATACTTGTGGGAAGCAAGGACATATTGCCCGATATTGCACGCAGAGGCAAAACGGGGGTCGACAAAAGATAATACAAAAACAGTGGAGCAAATGTTCAGAGCAGATAATATGTCAAAAACATCTGACAATACTCCTAGAAAAGTTGGGGTGCACAAACTGTCACCTGAAGCTGGCATGTTTATTAAAGCAAAGGTAAATGGGATGGTTACAAATTTATTAATTGACACAGGGGCCACAGTAATTCTTATCTCAGCGGGTCTTTTTACGGAACTGTCAAACATGTCAGAATTAACACCTACTGATAGAGACATTATGACAGCTAACGGAGAGTATTGAAAGGTTTCTTGAAAAACAACAATAGAAATCCAAACAGACAATTTTAGGTGTTTGAAAGAAGCCATTGTGGCCGATATAAACATAAACGGGATTTTAGGGCTCGACTTTTTGAAAAGCCACCAAGCCGAAATTGATGTATGTCAAAATTTAAACAAAATTCAAGACATCAAGATTCCATTTTACATCGAGGGCAGGATAGGTTGTAACAGGGTTTCAATTTCAGAAACCGTTGTATTACCCCCACATTCAGAAGCTGTTGTGAACGGTAAGATAGATGACAAATCAAATGTTTTGTTAAGAGTTGGTCTAGTAGAACAAAGCGATTTTTTTCAGAAAGCTGATAAAGCATTAGTTGGTAGAACACTAGTTAAAACAATTAAAGAGTTACCAGTACGACTTATGAATTTATCTGCCCAATCCCAAACACTCTATAAAAGACCGGTTGTTGCTAAAGTAAGTCCAGTAAGCGAGGTAACTAGTCCAATGTCGAACCAGGGAAATAACACAGACCTCTCACCACATTTAAAAGAATTGTATGAACACTCGATTAGAGACCTATCTGAGGAACAGGCTACAAAGGTGAAACATCTTTTGCAATCCTATTCATACGTTTTTTCGGAAAATGATGCTGACTTTTGCAGAACCAGTATCATTAAGCATGAAATTGATGTTCAAAATGCAAGACCAATTAAAGAACCCCCGAGGAGAGTTCCTTATTATTTACAGGACGAATATGACAAAGCTATGAAAGACATGGCCATACAGCTCATTAAAATTATTACAGTTGGGGTTAACATATGTGTTATGGTCTCATGTTCATTTACCCCATATCCTTTCGTAAAATATGTAAGATAAAAATGTCATAGAACCTTCGACAAGCCCTTTGGCATCAGGGGTAGTGCTAGTTAAGAAAAAGGATGGCTCAACAAGGTTCTGTGTTGACTACAGAAACCTTAACAAGGTCACTGTAAAAGGCGCGTACCCCCTCCCAAGAATCGACGACTCCTTGAATCAAATGGCAGGATCAAAATGGTTCTGTGTTACCGACCTATGTTCGGGGTACTGGCAAGTGGAATGCCGCCCAAATGACAGACCGAAAACAGCTTTTGCGACATGACAGGGTCTTTTTTCAGTTTCAAGTCATGTCATTCGGGTTATGCAATGCTCCAGCAACGTTTGAACGACTGATGAAAACTATGTTGGCTGGGTTACAGTGGCATATCTGCTTGATATATTTGGATGACATTATCATTTACGGAAAATATTTTGATAATACAGTCAAAAATTTATCTTTGGTATTTGAAAGACTGGCAGCTGCGAGTCTGAAACTAAAACCAAGAAAATGCAAACTTTTTGCCAAGCAGGTTGAATATTTAGGTTACTAGTATATAGTTTCAGAACACGGGATTTCAACTGATCCTCAGAAAATTGAAGTGATCAAAACATGGCAGGAACCTTCAAATGTGACAGAACCAATGTCATTTTTAGGGTTTTGTGGCTATTACCGAAAGTTTATTGAAGGGTTTGCAGACAGCACGGCCACTACACAAATTGACCCGAAAGGGGAATCATTTTGTATGGACTGATGAATGCCAGTCTTCCTTTGACATGCTAAAGGGTTATCTGGTTAAGTCCCCAGTTTTGGCACATCCCGATTTTAGTCAACCATTCATTCTTGACACTGATGCCAGTAATTATTGTATCGGAGTGGTTTTGTCTCAAGTACAAAACGGCCAAGAAAAACCAATAGCATTTGCCAGTAGAAGCATGACAAAATCAGAAAAGAAGTATTGTGTGACCAGGAAGGAACTATTAGCTGCGGTATATTTCACAAAATACTTCAGGAACTATTTACTCGGTCGGAAGTTTGTCATAAGAACAGACCATAGCTCACTTCGTTGGCTTCTCAATTTTAAAGACCCTGAAGGTCAAATGGTAAGGTGGCTCCAGGTCTTATCCTCTTTTGACATGGAAATTCAACATAGGGCAGGTTCGAAACACACTAATGCGGATGCTATGAGTCGTTTGCCATGTAAACAGTGTCAGCACTGTGGGGTGTCTGAGAAGGTGCATAGCGTTCGTACAGCAGTAAGCACGAACAGTGAAACTTTTGAAAATGGCGATATGACTCTGTTGGAGGCTCAACAAAATGACCAAGACATTCAGAAGGTTCAAAAGTGGGTTGAGAATGGTACCAGGCCTTCCTATGATAGCATTACAGGGGAGAGTTATGTTGTGCAATCTTTATACTGTCAATGGAACAGATTAGTTATTCATAACAATTTATTGTGTAGAGAATGGAAGGTAAAAGGTACAACAATGTCAAACTTTCAAGCTATTGTGCCTTTGTCCCAAAGACGACAGGTCTTAAATTACTGTCATGACATTCGGTCATCTGGACATTTGGGTGTTCATAAAACTTTGAGCAAGATAAGACAGAACTATTTTTGGCCTGGTTTACAGAATGATGTAAGAAGGTACATAGCAGGCTGTGATGTCTGTTGGAGGAGAAAACATCCTTCGAAAAGGAAACAGGCACCTATGCAAATGGTTCAGTCAGGTGTACCAATGCAAAGAATAGCAACAGACATACTGGGTGAGCTTCCTGAAACTGAAAGGGGGAACAAATACATTTTAGTTGTCTCGGACTATTTCACTAAATGGACGGAGGCTTACCACATGCCAAACATGGAAGCACAAAGGGTTTCTAGAATTCTTGTAGAAGAGGTAGTTACTCGTTTTGGGGTACAACATATCGTCCATTCGGATCAAGGCAAACAATTTGAAAGTCGAGTGTTTAAAGAAATGTGTTCATTGTTGGGAATAACAAAGACGAGAACTTCACCATACCATCCCAAATCAGATGATATGGTTGAACGCTTTAATAAGACCCTTGAAACAATGTTAAGTGCATATATTTCCGACAATCACAGGAACTGGGACAAACAATTACCATACGTAATGATGGCGTATCGTGCTACGGAGCACGAAACTACAGGTCTTAGTCAAAACTTTATGATGTTTGGTAGCGAAACATCTACTCCGTTAGATTTGATATATGCGATGCCACCAGGGTTAAGTCCTGTTCCTACTCACATATGGGCCTTGGAACTTACGGAAAGGATTGAAGAGGCCCATGCTCCGGTCAGGAAATATTCTGAAGGAAGTAGTCTTAGACAAAAGTCATATCATGACAAGAAAGCTTCATGGGAAAGGTTTGAAACAAATGATATGGTTTATGTATACTTTCCGCAAAAGAAGAAGGGTTGTACACCAAAATTCACATCATTCTGGAGGGGACCTTTTACAATTTTGAGAAAGGTATCTGAAGTTTTGTATGAGGTAGATTGCGGTAGAAATAACGAAGTGCAAGTGATACACTGTGATAGATTGAGGAGAAAAATAAAACGGTTGCTGAGAGGGGAAACAATTCCCGACAACAGAATAGAAGAATCTGTAGGAAGAGAGAAGGAAGGGGAAATAGATGACCTTATACCGGATCTAGAACAGGAAATTGAAAATGTTGAAGATTTAGTTCAAAATTCTGATTCGGGTAGACCTAGACGCGTCATCAAACCCCCAGAAAGATATGGCGATTTTGATTATAGTTAATTTTATTGATATAAGTTCTTATATTTTGTACATAGCTGTATATACGTTTGTAGACCATGGTTAACACAAAAACTACACTAAGAAAAACGAAAGAGATTGCGCTGATGACTGCCTGTCCGCTTTGCAGTGAGGAGTTCACGAGTGAAGAACAGTTGAAGACGCATCTTCTCCAGTGTGCTAAGGCAAAGACAGAAAACCAGTGTCAAATATGTGGTAATGTTTTCGAGAAGAAAGAGTACCTCAAACGCCATATGAAAAACATCCACGAAAGAAAACTGACTACAGCACCAAGGCCAGTGGAGATTCATGATGTGATTTCCAACAAACATGATGAGACAGACGATGAGACAGACGAAAGGTCTGAAGATTCTCCTGATGACAGTAGTCCTGAGGACGATATCGACAGATATAACCCTGGTGAGCTGATAGGGGAGGTTTCCGAGGTAGACAGTGATGATTGTGGTGAGAAATTGAAAGATTCGCCAAAAGACACTGAAGATTTGGAGATTGATAGGACGATAAGAAAGAGGTGTTCGCCACAACCAGTTGCTGTCCCATTAAAAAGAAAGTGGAAATATCAACTGAGAGCAAGGCAAACAAAGATGAACATGAGAAGACAATTTGTATGGATGATATTGGCAGTCAGACAGTACAAGAAAAAGACAAAGGTAGACAGTGTAAGAGACCAGGCTACTCAGACCACTGTAGCCAGTGAGAGAAAGATGGTGAAGATCATAACTAGATATGTGGAAGACGGGAAACAGATCGAGAAAATAGAAGAGATTGAAACAAATTGGACCGTTTAGACAGTAGTTTGAATTCAGCAACAGAATGCAAGAGCATTAAAGTAGATACTAGTATCCATCTTATTTTGTGTTATTTATTGCTTACCTTTATTTAGTTATTTATCAAACAATGTCCAAAGTCATTTTTAGCTATTTCGTGAATAGCCCTCTGGTTTGAAGACAGTCCAAACAGTAAAGTTAAATGCTGGTGATAATAAAGCTGACGGGTTTAAGGTGGAACTGTTTTAGTGTTGTAATGGTATGACATGGGGTCATATCTGGTATGACATGTGGTCATATCTGGTATGACATGGGGTCATATCTGGTATGACATGTGGTTATATCTGGTATGACATGTGGTTATATCGTTGACAATTATATTTATTGTGAAGAGTTGTTATTGGTTTATGTCCTTTGAGACATTTTTGTAGCTTTTAGAGCTACTGAAGAAACAGTTCAGGAAGGAGATGTATGCTTAGTCTGTATGATGTGTCAGTAGACAGTTTCTTGAAAGTGTTTGGTGTTATAAAGTTACGGTCATGCGGGGACGCATGAGGTCGGAGGCGTAGGTAGTGTAGCGAAATCAGTAAATCACCACTTTTCAAGTCTGATGAAATCAACACTTCATTGTTACTCCCAAAACTTACCTGGATTGTTTATCTTGGATACCACAGTGAATATCATCGTAAATTTATTAACAGTTTATTGTTTCTAGTAAATCTTGACTGATACAATTTTTATTTATTATTTCTAGCTCCTGTAGATGCTTATTTCCGCTTATATAGGTTCATTTCCATTCAAAGGGATCATATAGATACAAATTACAGTGGGCGATTTTCGATGATTCCGATTGGTTGATTCTTGGTGCTCTCTGGCGCGTCCGCGTCCCGAGTACTAAAGGGCCGCGTTGTTAGGGTTAAGTTGTTCTGGAAGTCACGTCCAAAACCACGCTAAACTTGAGAACAGAGGTGAGCGTTTTGAAACAATAAAGCTGGTTGCTGGGTTTATTGTTATCCCTCTGGCGATAACTTATAACCCTCATAAAGTTGTTATTGTTGGCTCTGAAGTCAGGTGTTTGGAACAGCCAATTTGTTTTGTCCGGTGTTGAAACCACAGAGGTTACAACAGAAGGACCATCATTTGGTTTGTGAACATTTCGTGCTGTACGTGGTATGATACAGTCGTCGTTGGATTGAAGAAGTCTTTGGTTTGAGACTGCAAGTGTGTTAAAGAAAGTTGTGACTATTGGCAGGTTCGAGACAGGTTTTTGTTTAGAGGTTAGGTTTAGGTTTTATCTTAGTTTTGTAGTTCATAGCTAGTGTTTAAACCCTTTTGAAGATATTTGTTTTGAAATGATCTTTGTATGTTGTTTATTCATCGCAAGGAGCCCCTGTACATAACTTAGTTGATTTGTTTTAGTATTGTTTTGTGTTATTGTCTTAAATGAAATACTGACAGATCCTTAGTTTATACTGGAACGAACCCAGGAATATAGTTTGATAGGTTACACGCTACACTATATATTCACCATTAGAAACTGACTTACTCCTTGCGATCACCCACAGAAATCTGCTCATACTGTTATATTTCCTTAAATACCAAATTTAAATCTGTTTTTTTTTTTATAGTTACAGTTCTTTAACAACGTTGAGAGTTTCTAAAATGACGCGAAAAAAAGCTTTCATAAGACTTTGAAATAAGGCTTTCATTTCATACATAAGACTGACTGTTCAAGTTTTTGCCAACAATCTTCACTTTTGTGCAAGTTTCAACACAAAAATTAAAAATTATTTTGAACTAAAACTTTTACAACCTCTTTGTAAACACTGCTCTATGAACACTTATATAATTGAAAGATTTTCACCTTGTCATTGCTGAAGCGGGTTTGTTTACATATTTTTGGTAATCACCCACAATTAAATTATCTATCTCGGGAATCACCTGAAATATTTTTCGAGCATATTAGGCCCCTTGATTTTGTGTCCACACTGATATCATTCCACTTGCCAGAATATGAATGGCAAACAGAGGCCCGCAACCTCCCCTTTTCTTGAACTTCATTGGACCCCCTTTATTCGAAGGCTAGTTCCGTCGGTGCTTGAAGACGTTATTATAAATAAATTTTCCGGCCATTTTTATACAGTATTCGTTAAAAAGAATAATGAAATCAAAATAAGATAATTTGCTCTAGTTCACTCAAAAATAAATCTGTCAAATTTGGCATTATTTTTGACGTGAAAAGGTGTTAATTTGGTCGTAAGAAAGTTAAAAAAGGTGTTACATGCAAATTTGGTGACGATTTGTTTTCTTAGTGTGAGGCATTAATTTATTTTAATTTCGTATTCTCTTATATTAGTTGAGAAATGAAATAAATGTTTGATTCACTTTGTTTTTGGGTTAATTAAATGGTACAAAAACACCCCTCTTAACTGGACTGCAGAGTAAATAATGGATGTCATGCATTTCCTCACTGTTCAACTGACAAAGTGTAGCCAAGAACTCTACATTAATATTTTGTTGACCATAGCAATTTACTCGGCTATGTATTTGATTGTTGAGATTCGACGTTTTATATTGTAATACATGTATATAGTTTGATCCTGTCCTTAACTCTTTAAAAAGCTTCTTTTTGTAGACTCGGCACATGAATCGGTTTTCTGGGGCTCCGGCTACGGGGCTGCCGGGTGCGTCCCCAGTTGGTGGACAGGGAAATGCCCTGTCTATGTAGGGTAGTTAGGTGATAATACTGAAGGCCTGACCGCCAACCATTATAGCCAAACTGTGTGGAGAAACGCTATGCTCCATGAAGTATTAAGACCCTTCTATTTTTTTTTCTAGGGAGGGAGGACACACTGTGGGTGTCGTATAGAAGGCTAAAATTCCTGCCCCCGGCCCATTTCTTCTCTTGATCCGATTTCAATCAAAACTCGTTGCCACGGTTCTAGTCTTGTTTCTTTATTCTTTTTCTTTCATTTATTATTTTTTTAATTGATGAACTTGTTCTCGTACTGATATAGCGGAAATATTGCTCACTGGACGTTAAACTCTGATCAATCAGTCTTTTGCAGAATATAATTTACAGATATAAATATAGGATATACTTTACAGAAAATATAAAAAGAAAAATAATTTTTAAATAACTTGTACAGAAACACAAGCCAAGCGTTACGATCCGCTCTTCTCCTTTTGAAGAAGAGCGGATTGTAACCCTTGGTTAGCGAAGTTAGGAGAATCTATTTTACATTTATTTTATTGATCACTCAGACAGTACAAAACTGTAAAAAGAGGCAAGAATGTAGAATGTAGTTAAAATCCAACAAATAAAAGCAAAAATATAATAAGTAATTTTTTTATTATTATTATTTGATATTAAACGGTCACTGACAACTACGAGCATATTGCAGTATTACAGATGCAAGTGAAGCTGCCTTACAAACCAGAACATAAATCAAATCAATTCAAATCAAATATATTGTCATAGAGCTAACATACAAACTTGTGCATATACCTCCGAGGTGTTGTTTTCCTGTATGCTTATTGAAAAATTCTTTTTCTTTTCATATTGTTTTTTCTTCGACTAATTTTGATTCTTTTTTAAATAATTTCATTTTTAAAATTTTCTACGTGTATTTTTATGCCTTATCATTTCAATTGACCTCCTCAGTTTTCCTTCATTTATTTATGTATCTATTGATCTATTTATCTATAAATTTATTTTCTTCTCTTTTAAGCACCTAGAAACATAACGGGTAGTGAATCTGCAAAATTTGTTTTGGCTCTATATTTATCTATTGAATTATCTATTCATTCATTTACTTTATTTTTTGTATTTATCTCATTTATTAATTCTTTTATTGAAATATATAAAATGCGTTTTTTTTTAATATTTTTATATCAATTACAAATTTTAGTATTTAAAGTCTCATTAACTGAACAGTCCTCAATTATTTAGAAATAAAGGCCTGCAATCATGTAATCAATCCTGTCCGTAACGGTAATCTTATTGATCACCTATTTGCTGGCAGTTTCAATCAGGACCCAAGCCTTGGCCAAAGCCGTCAACTTTGATCTAGAAACAAACATCAATCAACACTCAAGCTGTGCCAGATGGCTTCAGGTGAACATTATTTTCATAGTTTGAGTAACAGATGAACTCGATTCTGAATTTACTTAACGTCAAAGGTCAAATTGCATATAAAAACCAAATTTTAAAATTTTCCATTCACAATCCGAATTTTGTATCGAAACGGGTCAAAATATCTACAAAAATGATATCAACAGTATTGTTTCAGAATTCAGAAGAATCTGATTTGATATCAGATGAAGTTGGAATCAACTCCTATAAAATTAGAAGAAATAGTGTCGTTGATGACGCCAAATTTCAGGAGAACTTTGTTTCCAGAGCCGGATGCAGAATTAATTCATGGTATAAGTCGAAAAGATCGCATTCAGACTACTTCACATATCAAACGTAATTCTTTTCCTGACTCTGGAGACAAGGATAAAATGATCATGAAGAAAACTGCATCATTTAAGAGAAAAGAAGAAAATGAATCCGAGGACGGCCTTATCAAACGACAAAAAAGTTCAAATGACATTAAATCAGTTGTGAACTTGCTTGCAGGAAATGAGGTACTTATTGCAGATGGTACCAGGAAGTATGCATTACCCACTGTGAAAGGAAAGCACAATGATCTGAAAAGTATAACTCCACAAACACTCGCAGACGTTATCAACGGCCATTACAGTGACGTCATCGATAGGTACAAAATTATAGACTGTAGATACCCGTATGAATTTGAAGGTGGACATATAAGAGGTGCTGAGAATAGATACTTACATGAAACTATTCTGACATTACTACAACGGTCGTCTGCTTCAGGTAAACACGTGCTCATCTTCCACTGTGAGTTTTCATCCGAAAGAGGTCCAAAAATGTTGAAGTTTCTAAGGAGCAAAGACCGTGAATTGAATAAAGAGAACTATCCATCGTTGAACTATCCGGAAATTTATTTACTAGATAGCGGCTACAAAGCATTCTTCAACGAACAACCTCAGCTTTGTGATCCGACCAGTTACCGACCGATGCTACACTCAGACTATTCAGCAGCTCTACGTCATTTCCGGACAAAGTCGAAGTCATGGACAGCAAGTGAAAAACGTCGATTTTCGAGAAAAGGAATTAGATTTTAAACTATTCCCGTAATAGATGTGACTTTGATGAACTTTTGCTACAATTGATAGTGCTAAGATAAACTGTGATATAATTTAGTACTGTGATGACCTGTGAAGTAAAATATCAATGTTATATTTCATTTAGTGCTTTTATTGTCTGTGATATTTGTTTATGAATACTGTTAAAAATATAAAAAAGTCATATCAATCTAGATTCTTTCATTTAATTGTATAGCATAATTTTTTGTTAAAATAATAGAGTGACTAAGTTGCCGGTCAATGCTCTTTGATAACCTTTTTGTACGGGTTTCAGTTCTTCTTGTAGTATTCCCATTTACTTTTTGCTGTCGTTTCCCCGAAGATTGAGTATGAGCTAAAATCGCCATTACTTGACATCTGTCACATCTTCTGACACTCCTGATGCAAATTAAATCTTAGGAGGAATGCTATTGAAAATTGCTAATTTTGTTCGGATCCCACAAAAAACATGGCCTCCAGCTAGGACCATACAATGAAGCTTTACATTTGAGCCCATAGGAAATTCAAAATATTTTATTGTTTATTTAAGATCACACATACACAAAAAGTACAATAAGATTGGATCAAAGTTAAAATTAATCAAAGATCTGCATACAGTATAAAAACCTTTGCCGTAAATTTGGGAAAGACATCATCTTCATGATGAAGACTTCATCACTTATCTGAAATCTGTACTGGAATTATTTATGGAACTTCCTTAACAAAGATATCTCTTTTTTTACGATCCGATAAAAACGTGAGCTCCAGGACTGAACATACTGTTGCCTAACACAAAACAGTATTAATACTTCCTAGATCATAAATTATTATTTCCAAAAACGACGAAAATTTTATCTATTATAAGTATTTTGAAGAAATGACCGATTTATGGGTAAATGTTGTTTTGAATGGTATTTTGTTTCGCTAAACAATAGAATTTGGTTCGGATTGCTTACAACATTAGTCAACTCTTTTTGTTTTAAGCTCACCTGGCTAAGACCAGGGTGTGCCTATTCCATCACCTTGGCATCTGCAACCCATCACTTTTTCTGATAAAGATCTTCTCTGAATGACAGACTAGAGTTGGAATAAAACTATAATATACAGACGATCTTTAGCAGTCTTCTTGATGCTGGTGATGGGAGATTACTCACTGAAACACATATACAGCATAACAAACTACTGTCAGAATTGTCTGAAAATTTTAACTTCGTGTTTTATAAAAAAAAAATTACCGATTTTATATAAAAACTCGAACCACATAAGAATTCTGATGCTTCATTCCATGTATTACACTCGGTTGATGACCTTAGTAGTGGATCCAGCCTCTTGTTTGTTTGTTTTTTTTTAACTTTGGCAATTCATAATTCTTTTTGACTATTGTTTTTTAATTATGGCTTTCCATATTATTTGATTTTAATGCTGTGGATGAGCGGTTTCTCCTCGAAACACGTGTACAGCATAATGAAATTTGCTGTTAGGCCGTGCTGAATTGATTCTATGTTAAACGTCACGCGCGCGCATAGGTTCTCGAAAATTTTTGAAAATAAAAAAAATCGAACAAAATTTTTTTTCGATTATGTCCATAGATTGCAATCGGTAACTAATTAAGCAGTTGGATATGGAACTGATGAAAGACTTGGAAAAGAAAGTGAAATTACAGGTTTTATGTCAGTCAAGAGTTAAAAATTGTAGTGAGAAATCTGTACTAATGCATTTCATGCATTACAATTTGTAAAAGATATTTGCAATTGTTTTGTTTGTTTTATTTTCCCCTTTCTCCTTCGTAAGGTTGGAGGTCTTAGGTTGAACAGAGAATGAATTTAGAAAGGCCTTATTTTGCATTTTGGGTATAACCATTTTTGTATTCTAAAACATACCCTGTTATCCGTTCGAGATGGCCACTGGAGCCATTTAACATGTGTATGTATTGTGTAAAGATAGATTCAAAGTCCTCTTGTTAAATGGCTTTAGCCTGATGACAGTTTGGTCACTCTTGTTAGAAATATGTAATGATTTTGCATATGTCTATTTCAGAATTTCATTGAGATACAACGGAAGTGTATTGATGCCATATAAAAAAAGAAAGATCTATGAATTGTTTCCACTCCACCGTGTAATATTTGTTTCTTTTAACCATTCTTAATTATTCTGACTGGTAGATCTGCTAATGTGTGTAACTGTTTTAAAATACAAAATTATTGTCATTTGTAGTGTATTCACTCAATGTAAAAGAGTTTCCTTAATGGCTGCTAATAAAGCTTACAGACGGTTACGTTGGTCCAACGACCCTCGAATGTCTAAAACTCAATTTTCACTTATTTTATAAATAAAATACGTGACCAGAATCTATCAAAGCAAAATCAGAAGTAAGCCAATATATCTGCATTAAGTAACATGTATGGTAAAAGCATATGCTGACCCCCTCCCGGAAAATTGAGTATGTTCCAAACTTTTCCCATTACGAAACACGGGGGGAAATGAGATCATTGCCATTGATGCTCATTTTTCTCTGATATTTTAACTACAGCGTCATCATCGATTGGTAGAGACTTTATCTTATATTTGTTGACTCCAATTCCTTTTATTTATGTACAAAACATGTTCAATTTTTCAATGTTTATTCCATGTTAGTGGGTAGAATCAATATCTAAGTTTAGTTTTGATGACTTATATATGTACGGTAATCTGTGCTGCAAAAGAAGAAATGTAAATTTTTGAATGCCAACAGTGATGAATTAACATCTTTTAAAAGCTATCGGCATCGGAAAACCAGTATGGTGGTAAGCTGAATCGAATTCATGCCTCTACGGCACCATCCGCACAGCAGTTTTAACTGCGATGAGAACTCCAAACGACCATGAACACCTCTAATCAAACTGCTGGAAATCAGCATCTTTTGTGTGCAGACTCGAAGATACACACGGTATGGTAGAAATTAGAGAGAAATAAAGACTTGTTCCAACGGTAATGGCATAAGTGACAGATAACAGTGTTGCAAACAGCTCCATATATACTACTCAACAAAAGAAACGATACACAAGTAATTTTGAAAATATTTTTGCATTTTGAAATAGAAAGTTTTTATTTTATTGTATTAATGTATTCAACGTTAAAACGCATTTGTTTATTCCATTTTAAATCAATGCCGAAGCGGATAGGATGAAAATCCGGAACGGAAGTTTTTCGCCCGATGATCGAGTTCGCCGTTAACGGATGGATGATTAAATTGTTTCATGTCAATAATTCGGACTCTTCATCATGTTAACAATTTGCCATCTTAAAAAATGGAAGACAATGCCTCATTTCGATGCCCCGTTCAATACAAAATCAAAGTGGACAATGACGTAGCATGGTCAGACCGTCGATCTTGATTTTTACCCCCACATTTCATTGTTATGTGAAATGATAAACAAACTAAAGACTATTGATTGATCTAAAGCAAATATGCTCATCAAATGATAAAGCAGGTGGCAACAGGTCCCGTGAGACGTCGCAACGTCAAGATCACGTAACACGCGCTTTACACTTATGAGAACGGTAGTTGAAAACGGAAATTCTAACATGGCTCCTGTAAATCGTCAACCAGTATAATACTCGATAACCATATATTTCGCACATGCGCAAATGGTATCGGAAAATGAGCAAACGGGATGAAAAACTACAATGTTTTTTATTTTGTTCGTCTTTCTTTATGAAGGAAATAAAGGTTAAGAACAGTTTTTAACTAGACAAGTAAATGTGTATTGTTTTTGCTTTCGATTTGAATTTGAACTTGCATCTGTTTGAAAACGCCAGATTGTGTATTGTGACGTCATAGACACAAACAGCAATGGAGACGGGAAATCCGCCTTCTCTTAGGTCGCTTCAGAATGGAAAACTCCATTTCTGTCATATTAGAATCGAAATAATTCATGACAGGTATATGGTTATTGTCATTTAACCATGGGCTGGGCCTTTATATTCGTAAATTTAACCCCTCGCTAACGCTCTGGGTTAAATTCGAATATAAAAGCCCAGCCATTGGTTAAATTTCCAATAACCATATACCTGCCATGAATTATTTCTTAAATATGCCCTAAGGATTCATTATCGATATAAAAACAGAGGTTTGAAGTCAGCCGGTTCGAAAATGTGGTGGTTTGGTAAAAAGAAAATGTTGACATACTCACTATTTACATCTGAAAACAGAAATTCCGGAAAATGACCTTGACCGTGACCGGAGCTGGTTCAGAAATTGTAAGAGACATGTTTGGGCATAACGTTAATTCCTTCGTGCAAAAAAAATATATATTTTGTTAACATGTCGTGGTTTTCTGCTAAAAGGTAAAATATAATTTTTGATAAAATCTGTGTATCGTTTCTTTTGTTGAGAAGTATATATTAAATTAGCAATGAAAGAATCTGTAGTAAATGCACGTGAGACAAAATCTCTACAAATGCAAGGTAAAAGCAATAGAGCGACGCTTTTATTGTTGTTCTTCACCTTGAAGTCACCGTAGCATAAGGCCATCAAAGATTAGCTTTATTCATACCTCATAGTAAGTTCAAGACAGCCCCTAGTACCGGTGTTATTTAGCCATTTTTCCATCATGCCAGCATTTCCCCAGGGGGGAAACTGGATCGATCCTATTTTTTCCCCTAGAAAATGTTGGATCAGAGCTATTCTTCCCCCGGAAAAACTGGAATGCGTTTACATATTGCAGCTTTTCCCCATGCTAGATTTCCCCCTTGTACAAATGTACAATCGGTAAATGAAAGGACATGGAGTAAATGTATAAGAGACAAAGCCTATACAAATACATGGTAAAAACAAGCAAAGGAACAACGCTTTTATTGTTGTTCTTCACCTTAAAATTACAATGATGCCTTCAACAATGAGCTTTGCTCATACCTCACAGTAAGTTCAAGACGGCACCTAGCACCGATTTGAACGGTATTCTTTGCTTATTATCGAACAACGCTACATCCATGTCTTTGCTGGTCATGAATGCGGGATTGTCAAAGACATTGACTAAACTGGCAAAGTGCTCTTACAATCACTTTCATCCGTTGTCCACAAAAGCACTAGTGTCTTAAGCTAGCGGACGATTACAACATATAGATAAACACAGGGCACTCATCAAGTCGATCGTAAGAAGACTTGGCATTATAAAATAGGTAGTAGTACATAATTGGTTTGCACAGTTGTTTTCTCCGCATAGCATACATGCTACAAATCCAATCCCTATCTATGCCCCCCCCTAAGAACATTTAATTCTTACGTTTCACATACAGAGAAATTATCAATTCACTGAATAGCAAAATACTGCACATGTATTGTCATGAAACTGCTAAAATAAAAGAAAAGTAGATTCAAATTCCCTTTATAGGTTTTATGGTATGCATGAAGTTGTCTTGCGTGTCAAAAACCCCGTAGCATTTTCAAAAGTTGGAATTTATGAAAATCCCATGCAATGATTTTAATATAATGTTTAAATAACAAAATATCGAGGTTACTGTTAATTTATTTTCTGCATATGCGCATTTCGACAAATTGTGTCTCATCAGTGCAGATCAAACCAAACAATTGGAAGTCCATTAACCGAAAAACGTGTAAATAGATAGAAACAGAAAAGCCAAAATCCAGCTAAGGACAGAGCTTTGCATGAGGGAGATACTCCTTAGTTTTTAAACAAAATTTTATTTAAATTTAAATATTGCAAGTTTCAATAAAGTCGGTGTTCGGGTCAGCAGAGAAGTTTTGACTTCTGGGTCGGTGAATACCCTCTGGGACTAACAGTATAAATAAACAATGAAAGGGTATGGAGTGAATGCACATGAGACAAAGCTAGCTTATACTAATTGTTGCAACAATGAGCTGTGCTCGTACCCGAAGTAATTTAAAGACTACCACACCACTTTTGTAATCGGAATTTGCAAGACGTTTTTGTGCAATATTAAAGGAATTGTTCTTACTTTTATTTATAGATTTTGAATACATAATTTTTTCGTCTCCTTATTGTATTTATAATATCAGAAACATAAAACACAAGTAATTATAGTCTCTGATAGAATTAATAAATTGGCTTTGCTCGGATTTGGTTTTTAAGCCACGGTTTATCCTTCGTAGATTTAAATAACTTTGCTGAGGATTTTACACACATACTGGCCTCTCACTGACACTGCCGATGTCTACTGAAATACATGATGATTCTTTACCAAACCCATTGGGAGTTTTGAATTTGATTTTTCTTCCGTAGTGCAACAGTGTTTTACCAGCAGACAAGGCTCCTTGAGCTGGCCGGCAGTTTAGCGGCGAGCACTCCTTGACCCATCTTTCAAAATTACGTATTGTTCCCCCATTTTTCTTTTCAAGATTGTGCTCATGGAGTTAGTAGTCTACCTGTATGGGTTTTATTCGTATGTTATTATACTATAGGAAAACGGGACAGAGAAAGGGGAGGTTTGGGTACCCATAAACCGGTTAAACCCTAACGCTGGCTTTTGCTAGTGCCGGTACCAAGTCCGGCTGTCCCGACGGTTCCTATCGTTTTTTACGTTTGTCTTTTGTATTTTTATTGTGGGTTTTTTCCTTGTGCAGTTTCTAGTTACTTTGTGGCATATGGCTATGTTTTTCGGCCATTGTAGGTGTTTCTTGTTATCTATTTTTTTATTCTATTGATTTTGCATTTTTAAATGTTACCCCATTAGGGGTAGTGAATATACCCACACAGAAGTAAGTAGACAAAACAGACATGTAAAACTATATTATTGAGACATTGAACATTTATGGGGTATGATTGACCAATCATGGGGAATTTTAATTTTGTCTTGATTGGTGTGCTGTTAACAATTTCTTCAAGTCAATTTTTTTTTTCTGTAAAAGAGGCACTGCAATACTTTTGACATCCTTTAACATGCCTTCACCGTGCTGCAATGAAGGACAAAGAAACTTTATGATGAAACGTTGTAAATACTATCGATGACGTCGGGAGAAAAACTGGCTCATATGACCATAAGGGGAAAACTGGACTTATCCAGTTTTTCCCCTGTAAAGTTTACGGGGGAAAACTGGAACGTGCCTATTTTTCCAGGGTGAAATTTAAGATCGATCCAGAATTTCTTCCCGGAAAGACAAGCATGGGGGAATGGATATATGATATACATGTATTGTAAGGTGGTTTGAGTACCGGTTTGGTAAGGTGGGCTTGAGAGGTAAGTATGGTCACTAAAATAATACAAAACATCAAAATATGGCAAAAAAGGTCAAGAAAACAACAAGAAATAATAACCATGATCCGACAATCAAATTTTGTCGAAAGTATAAAACAACTTTCATATTTCCGATAAAAGTCAGGACTGCGGATTTTCCAATTAACCTGTTTATTTTTTTTCTTCTAAAAGTATGTGTTTGTAGATTTGATTTTTAATGTTTATACATTAATAAGGCCAATTTTAAACTTGCATAACATTTAAAGGCAACATAACATTTAAAGGCAAAGTGTATTTACTTTTCAAAACAAAAATTTCAGACGTCAGTATCTAATAAACTTAAAAATCAGATTTGGATATTTAAATCCCTGTATCTGTGTCTATTTCAGTTCTATTTGACAAGCAAATCAATATTTTTTCCACCAGGTGACGTCCTTGTCGTTTTAGATAAACATCTCTTCTTCTATTCATATTGATAGTGATACTCCGGTGTTAAAGTTTGGAGGTGTTGGTTTGTGGAAATTAAAAGTTGAACCTATTGTTTAAAGCATTGACACATATTGACACATTTATTGATTGCAGTTCGATAAAGGTAAGTGATTCCATTGTTTTAATTGACAATGTTGCTTCAATAGTGATGTCCGTTTCTTAGTTTCCCCTAGCAACCAAGTAAAGATGTCTCGTGAAATATAGATAGTCCTGCTATAAAATTCTCGTATTTCCGTTGCTCTTTTTATCTTCGGCTGTTAATTACAAATGATCCGATTGTCAATTAAATGATCTGTCATAAATAAATAAAGATCTTCGTGTTTGAACATGATAATGGCGTGCCGTAATAATAGAAGTCAAGTTATTGTTTGACATATCACGTAAAATCCTAATACAACACCAAGTACTGTTATTGATACCTGTACTAAGCTAGTGGTATTTATAACTTTTTAATCCTTGTGAAATTAAAACCTAATCAAAGATTTGACTAGTGGCCTTTAATTTAGCAAACGTAGGTAACCACAGTGTTGGCTAGCACCTTAAAAATGTCAGCTAGAAGTAGCCAAAGGATTAGTGCGAGGGCATCACGCCCAGTTTCAGTTAAAGGTAGGTTGCATTTTTTAAATCTTGATGATTTATTGATATTATACCCATTGTGTACTGTGGTACTTATTCTCATAAACAAATCCTTGGTTCTTTATTCTCTAACTTTAGTCAATAACAATTAACAAAAAGGCCATTGAAAAGGTCGAAAAAATCGATTCCTTATGTATATAGTGAAATATTTCTTTCTTAACACTTCAATTAATTATTAGTCCAAGGCGATTTTGGAATACAAAAATGTATGTATATGTAAATTAAATTCGTCATTCAGAAAACTCGTTCTTCACCTTTTCATAGTTTCTTTCAATAATTTTTCATGACCAGATAAGAAACTCCTGATATACCCCCCTAAACTTGAAAACAAAAAGAAATCAATCAAAAGTAGTAGTCTTCAGCAGTGCTAAATATCCAATGATTTCATCTGGGATAAAAAAAAGACGGACACAAACCGTACTAGGTACTGGATAATGCATTGTAACAAATTTTTTATTTTTTTATTATTTGCTTTTTTTGTATGCGGTTGAAGTGATACCACCCCATAGTGGTCAAAACCATGGGTAGTATGTCTAAGGGCGGATACAAGTAGAAGCGTACGTCCCTTTCCACAATATGATTCACGACCAAAGTATTGGTATTCTGTTCTTAACGAATTGTAAGTAAATATTAAATATTTACAGGATTTTTGGTTTAAAAAATCGTTCATAATTGTGTCTTACTGTTTACATGCTTTTCTCCTTGGATCCGACCCTGACGTCCCAGGTTCTTTTTGTCAGTATCAGATGAGTTTGGATCATATCACTACTCGCACTTTGCTGATTATTTCAATGAAATCCAGTATAGTATTCTGTTACATGCAGAATTAACGTAAGTTGGCTGTACCTTTTTTTGTGGTTTATTTTTTTACTAATAATTACCCTTTTAGACTCCAATGCTAAGGTGCGCCACTGCTGGAAATCTATTGACGAAAACAGATGTTTTTTTGTATCGTTTTAAAGAAAACTTCAGTCCATTAAACTTACAAAAGTACACCCCAAATTCAACAGGATATACATATATTTAAAATCACCGTCCGTAAAAACTGTTAAAAGTTAACATGTCTACATTGAACGACTTTTAATGTTCCAGTGGCTATTAAATTAACCGCTCATGTCTTATCCCATTTCTCTCTTTGTATTTGTCCTCATCCTAAATATAAGGGAAACGTTACTTACTATGGGAATAAATTTGGGAGGAGTTTATCGATGTGTAAACGCGGTCCACTCTCTAACAACTAAATAAATCAGATGTACTATGTAATAGTGTTTTTTCGTATCTTTCAGAAATAATGCCTGCTACACAGAAACCTGCGGTATGTATAACCGATGTGTATTATGCCCCCTCATTAGCGCGGCAGTATATAGTGATCATGGTGTCGGTTTGACTGTTCGTCCGTCTACTATAGGGTACATACTTTGTGGCGACACTTCCTCCTTGACCGCATTACCTATTGCCATTGTGCACCAACTATTTTGAAATTTGATTTAATTTGATTTTTTTGTTGGTTTATTTTTATTTGTTAAATCAAAATGGTAGCGCGGGTATATATTAGTGAGGTCTGCTCGAAAGTTTTTTTTAGTTTATCTATTTGATATAAAGCAACAAGGCAGACATGTTACATACACTTTATGAATACTCTGACAAGTTACATAAATGAGGCCCCTTAACAAGAACAACATCATTAATCGTTTTACGATTCCACAGATGTACTTCTACAGAGAACTAACAATCGTTTAGATCAGTTGGTAGAGCAATGGGAATATCAGGCGAGATCAGTTGCACAGGGGAATATAAACAAAATAAAAATATCGGATGATTTTAACATTTTATGCGTCAAGCCCGTGTGTCTAGTTGAACCAAATGAAGTCCTTAGATTACTTTTATATAGTCTCTGTATGCATGACCTGTAAAATTTGTATTTATAATTTTTTTTGCCAAAAAAAAACAGCAAAACATATCCCCGTTCATTTGGGTTTCCCTATGCCAGGATAAAATTAAAAATTTTCAGACTGCAATTCCTTCGAAACAGGAATTTGTTTATTGCATGATGATTGTAATGTCATCAAGATGCTTAAATACTACAAGAAAATGGATCTTTATCCATATATATATAGGTATTCATTCCACTATTGAAGATGTCTCCGTCGTCATCAGCACTTTCAAAAGTTGGCAGGAATGACAAAAATGTAAGTATACAAAATACCTCTTTTCCGCACAATAGAAGTGTTACAAATGTAGCACCACTAGATGGTCTTAAGCACTGGGCAGCGTACTTCAACAAGTTTCATAATCAATTTAAGAAGGACTAAGACAGGGTGCATTGATGTAATTGTCTCCTACTACGAATTCATCTCTTGTCATGTAAGAAAAGATATGTCCAAAGTTAAAATAGTTTCCTCGAACAAGTTGAGATTACTCAATGTTGTAATAGTATAAAGTTAAATCAATCGCAAGTTTTTTAGACTATTGGTTAAATTTCTTGTTATTTGCTGAGTTTTAATTTCAAGCTCCATGGAGGAGTGCTTCCCTGGTTGGTAATAAAGATAGTGAAATTTTTTTATTGGGAGGAACCTCTACATTATGCAGGAAAAAAGGGATGATAATACACAGGAATTCAAGAATTGATGAAAGGACTTTGTCATTCTATAGTTAAAGGCATACAGAGTAAAACAAGTTTTAGGTCTGAGACAGAATTAAACGATTGGTTTCAGATTTTGAAGATCATTTGAATTATAAAGGATTCATATTTGGTTCACACCAACAGTACAGAAAGCCTATTATCAATATATTTGGATGACTCCTCTAACAGTAGATAGAATACTGATAAGAGTTCCAGAGAGGAGTTTCGTATAAAATAGAAGAATATGCTATATATCTTTCTTTGTATGCAGTTTTATGTAGTTTATGTATCCATACAAGGAGGTCATCAGATTTTCACCGTCGTCTTTAGTGTAAAGACAGTGATTGTAAGAGCACTTTGCCAGTTTAATTGCTTATTGACAATCCCACATCCATGACCAGAAAAGACTTGGATGTAGTTTTGTTCGACATTCAGCAAAGAATTCCGCTCAAACCAGTGCTAGGGACCGTCTTGAGCTTTACTGTGAGGTATGAGCAAAGCTCATTGTTAAAGGCCTCATGGTGAGTTCAAGATGAAGAACAACAATTAAAGTTTTGTTCCTATGCTTGTTTTTTACCATGTATTTGTAGAGACTTTTTCTCATGTGCATTTACTCCATATCCTTTCCTTCATCATTTACGTTTGATGCAAATGGAGAAAGTAACAAACAGCACCGTCAAAACTAACAAATTATCGTATTAAGAACTTCATATTCTCGGGAAACCCTAACAAGATACAAGATTTTATTTCTGCAGTCATGGGCCCATGAAGGGCAATAACATACAACAATCAGGATTGAGTTAGGAACAAAACAAACATCAAGCTTTCGGATACCTTGAACCAAAAACTCGAATGATAAAAATTAAAATCAAGGCTTCGGTTTTCTTATTGAATTCAGTAGTTTGCAACAAGATGACCATATCGCGATAATATTTTCCGCTGTGGAGTTTTTAGGGTCATAGCAGGCAGATAAAGATCACACTCATCATACAGAGCATCAATTTCCTTTCGGTTCTAAACAGCGACACCACAGACATCAACACTTCAGCCTTAAGGATGGTCACTCCTCAGGTTTTGGAAACTGTCTCTGACTTTCGGATTTTTTTAGCCATCGTGAAACATTAAAACATTTTGCACACTAACCCTACCTTTTCTTTTCAAAATGTGATAATATACATCTTTAATAGACTTTTGACAAAATTTCATAAAATTCTTGACATTCCTTCATTGCCTTTCAAAAGTTGCTAGCTTTAATGCAAAGTGAATGAAAAGTCTAGAGAAAGTTTCCTGCCAAAATTAGGACGCTTATTGATGATATCTCAAAAACGGACACGCTGACCTATTGATATTTTTTTGCTTAAAATGATGTGTGATCAATGTTCCAATAAATAAAAATATGAATTTTGAATACTAGGCGTAACCATCCTTTAACTTAGAATAAGGGCGAGATTTTGTGTTTTTTATTTTGCTTTTCTAAAGGTTAACTGCAGAATCAGTATGTTGACTTCAGAACCTGTATGCTGACTCCATAATCTGTATGAAGACTCGTCACAGAAATATCTTGTTGTATAACGTGTTTTCTGGCGACTTTTGGAGGGTATATTATCATTGTAATTCTGCTGTATTCTGTTATTAGTAAATATCTAATCTTTATGGACTTGATCACTCCAAATCTGTGACGTTTAATAAATATATATTACCACAAATCTGAAATTACAACACCACTATAGGGGTAGATTAACTTATACAAATTCCACCAACCATAACAATTACATTAAAGAAACGTCAATAAACACAATTAAAGAACTACTTGTAAGGAATTAAATGTAACGGTATTTGTCCATAACTTGTCAATAATCTGTTTCGTATAAAATGTCAATAAATGATCAAATAAGGGTAGTGGGGCTGATCTTTATCTGCCTGCTATAACCCTAAAAAGTCCACAGTGGAAATAAAATGGTAATCTTGGTGCACACTACTCAACAAAAAAAATTGAAACATTGAATTTTATCTTTTGGTGCAAGGTATCAATATAAGTGCAAAAGTGTTGCTAAAATTAAGGTTTCATGAGAATATGAATATGAAAAAGAAAGGAAATGGGGTAAATGTCAAGGAGACAACATCCCATATCCAGGTTAAAACGACAAAAAACAAAACATCTAGGGGTCACCATATGGTCTTCAAGTTCTTTGATTGTAAATTGATATTTTTTGAGAATTTTGGACAAATATATTGTTTTAGTATTATGCGGAGTAGAGCTCCGGATTGTAACAAGTTAATGGTATTTTAGGCAAGAATTCCTCTTGGCACTCCAGCCAAAATTATTTCGTACAGCAGATCGTTGCCATATCAATTCCCTGAGATATGGTATACTGCAATTACTAGTTACCAAATACTGTAAATATAGTTTCTGTAGATAGTTATGTCAGAAACTTGTCCACGGTCTCTTCTGTGCAGATAGAAGTCAAATATTTGGCAGAAAGATATCCAAAACATGTGAATAAAACCTATAAACAAGTTGTACATCTGATATTATTTTAATTACCGTATTATTTTAATGGCCTTATGCAGAAATTAAATTTACAGTAACTTCAATATTTCGTTATTTGATGAATATATACATTTTGTATTTTAGTACACACCAGCAAATAAAGAAGTGTATTTAATCATGCGGTTTAACGAAACTGTACACGAAGAAGTCCGAGTAGCATGCATCAAGGAGAAGAAAATAATAGAGAATTATCATGGAAGAATTGTTGGAATTGCTCCTGGGGTAAAAATTTAAGATAATTCAACAATTATAGTTAAACTTTTGAATTCTGTTGATGAAATGTCATCCTTTTTCCACAAGTTTCCATTTGATACAGTTCATGGAAACTTTTATCTAGTCGCAGATGGACATTTCGACAACTTATGTATCCTCAGTACGAAATAAAATCAGAACATTTGAAAAGCCTAAAATCGTAAGATGTATAAACGCTTATACAGAACAAATAATCAGTGGCATCTAAATGGCAGCCAAAAATCAGCTTGAGACAGAACTGTGTACGAGGGTGATACTTTTTGTTTTCAAGTTGTGTATTTGCTGCACTTAAAAATGATTTTGACTGTTTCTTATGTATATAAATATTGAAATATTGGGAAGTTCTTTTAAAGTAGAGGCTCAGACATAGTTTGTTTCGCTCGACTGACAGAACGCTTTTCCCACAGGGTCAAATGCTAAACGATGTTCCATGTTGGCAGCCATGTCTCTTGTCAAATCAAAGCAAAATGAGCAATCTTTGTAAAAGAACTTCCATGCATCATTCCAGTAAAGTTTAATAAATTGGCTTCAATAGTTGCAGAGCCGATGATGGAAATAATGTTTTTCCAATAGGGTCCAGTTTTAACTTATGATCGCACTGGCGGTCGTTTTTTTTTTTCAAACAGAATAAACAATAATTGTAAAAGACCCTCTAAAACATTCCTATGCAGTTCCTCCTTGCATTTGCCTAAGAGGGTTCAGAGGAGATAATCAAAATATGATTTTCCTAAAGTGCCGGTGCAAAACTATGTTGTTCACTGCCACGGAAGCTATGATTTTTGTTGAATCGAAACAAAATGGGCAATCTTTTTAAAGGAATTTTCCTGCATCATTCCAGCACAGTTTAATTAAATTTGCTTTTAATAGCGAAGATAATGAAAATTATGTTTTTCCCATAATGTCCAATCTTAAACTAAGTTTCGCGTAATCAGCCATAATTTTGTTTAATCGGAATGGAATAAGCAGTCTCTTGTAAACGACGAACCATACGTAATTCCTGTAAAGTTTGGTTGAATTTCCTTTAGGGTTTTCAGAGGAGATTAGCAAAATATGAATTCCCCGTAGGGCCAGTGATTAGCTATGTGCTGGCGGCCATATTTTTGTTGAATCAGACAACAACAAATGACCAATGTTTGTAAAGAACCTTCCCAACATCATTCCAATAGAGTTTACTTAAATTTGTTGAAATAGTTGAAGAGCAGATGATAAAAATGATGTTTTTCATAGGGTCCCATGTTAAACTATGTTCCACGTTGGTGGCCATGTTTTTTATCGGATCGAAATGAAATGAGCAATCTTTGTAACATCATTCCTGCAAAGTTTGGTTAAATATTCATTCTGAATCGGTGCTTTCAGAGGAGAAGATAAAAATGTGAAATGTTAACTGACGGGCGTACAACGTGATGTCAAAAGCTCATACTGATCTTCGGGTCAGGTGAGCTAAATAAGCTATTTACTCAGTTTGGTGACTATTTGCCGTTATATTTGTTCATTACGAATATCTCCAAGAACAAAGTGGATAGAGCACAAATTTATCTGGCTTATTGAATTATGACATACGTCTCTGAGGCTTCTTTCACTCCCAAAGCCCAGGATAATTTATGACTCCATTATTATTTTGAACAGGTTCAAATACTTGAAGGGAATTGTTGGCCAAGCAAGCAGTCAATTCTCGTTATGGAGTTCAAAGATGAGGCATGCGCACAGAGATGGATTGACAGTGATAGAAAATTCAAAGACAAAGAGTGGCCATATGCATCAAGTAGTTTAGAAATAATTATGGCCCCATTGTCATACTTGCCACCCAAGAGTAAGTTAAAAATTCAATAATGATTAGTAAGTATACATAAATGTAAGAAAATAGGCTTAAGGAAAGACAAAAGTTCAGTATTTGACATAGCCATTGTTAATGCAAGTGGACAATAGTTACATCATTGAGTCATATAGTTTCTACAACGAGAACTAAGTTGATTATGAAGTTTCTCACATCGAGTTAAATATGTTTCGAAATTCATTGTTTGTAAACGAGCCTAGACCATTTTGTCTTGAACTTCATTGGACTATTCTTTTCCGAAGGCTGGATACACCGGTGGTAATCGATTTTTGAGTCGGTTTTAAGTTTGAAATTTAAAATTTAGCTCGACATTTTACTTAAAGTGATTTTTATTTAGAAATTGCAAGATCTAAATTTCAGAAAATTGTGTTATATCTCCTTTTTGCATAGCTCTGACCTTAGCTGATTATTTTTGGCTTTCATATTTAGATCTATTGGTAGTTTGTTCTCCATCAGATTTTACACGTTTCGGTTTATGGATTTCCAAATATTTTGATTTTATCTGCACTGAAGAGACATAAGTTGTCGAAATGCGCATATGCAGAAATTATATTTAATGTAACTTCGGTATTTTGTTATTAAGACCAACAAGATCAACAATATCGGGATAAAAGAGATACACATTTTTCGGTACTAATAGTAATAACGCGTAAAAACTATTACACTACCATAGTATATACACGCATTTATATTCTAATGTTTGTTCAGTGGTCTGTTTCAGCAGTAATTCATCTAATTGCTTTCGTTTTACTTTTCAGCTGCATTGACTTTCCAGCTGGTAGAAATGTCGGATTTCGACCCTCATTTCCAAGACGAATACGTTAAAAAGGTTACTCCACTTATGGACAAAAAATCAATAAAACATGGTTTCGTTGCCTCATTTTCAAATTGTATAAAGGGTGTTAGAAACAGCTGGCTTGATAACAATAGTTTCTTTTTGTTACACGCCTTCCAAAGTGCGAATGAAGTAGACAATTTTTACTATTCTGGTAAGTACATTTTATTCTAGTATGGCGCCCTTTATTCCTTGTATAAAAACTTGAAGTAAGTGTACGTTTGGCACATGCGCAAAATAAACTTGTTTACATCAGACTTTGTTATTCCATTTTCAATAAAACTTGACAATTTGTGGCCTTGCACTGATTTTTTTTATTAGTTATTCTGAAAATTGATTGCTAGATTATTTTTTTTGCTTTTTTGTTTTGTTTTGTTTTGCATTATGAAATGCAGATTTCAGCACAGATGAGATCTTTCAATCTTATTACATAATCATTTATTATAATTCTGATCCTGTGTGGGACAACATGTATACAGATATATGTTTTCGTTTTCTTTCAATATTATAAGAATAAGGCAAATAGTGCGCTTGGATTGAAAACTGGCCAAAATTCCCGTATTGGAATAAAAATAAACCTTGTCCACCACTTAATTTGTTGTTCTTTTGATATGTTTTTTAGTTGTTTTTGCACATTTTCTTAGCTTACGATGAATAAAATATTACCCAGAAGTTGCCAAGATGCGAAGATGCTAAGATCTAAAAAGAAAGAATGATACAAAGAATTTCATAGCTGTTAAAAATTCTCTATAGTGATATGTGATATTGTTTTCAGGATCACGAGAATATTGAAGCAAGAACTATCAATTTTTCAAAGTATTCCATCAAATTAGACATAATCAAACGACTCTTTGGAGAGGGTATTGGTCTTCGATACCATTAATCAGCAAAATGACGTTTCGAAAGACATTTTAGCCTTTTCATGAATCACGCTAAAATAATTTGGCAAAACATTACTCGAGTGAGACGTTTGCGCTAGCAGGAAAATGTCGTTATTCGGTTAGCATACATACGTTAATATACATTTTGATATAATATATATAGACATCATACCAAACAAAACAAAAAACAACAAAAAATGTGTATCAGTATATTGACCTCGGACTTCATTCTCCGTATATATACTCTAGTCAGGTCTATAAATCCATGAATTGACTTCATTGCCATGCTTTAAGTGTATAATATAAATTGAAATATGACTTATTTTTCAGACGAATATGCTGCACCTAAACAGTACAGACAGAGGGCCTGTAGAACATCAGTGAATATCGTATTTACACTGGATCCTAAACTTACCCCTCCTGGTGGCTGTTAACGTCAAACAATACTTATATGTTAAAACTGTGATGCATTTTTGTTTATTGTTACCTCATTTACAACCATAGGATCTGTAAGTCTCGTTCAATTTCGAAACATCCGGGAAGATAAATTGTACCTGGAAGTTGCCGTTTGCCTCATAATATAACAAAAATTGAACCATTGGCTTCGTAGTCCTTACATGTCATTTTTGGCGTGAAACTGTTTCGAATTTTATTCTCAGTATTACATGACGAGACATACAGACCCAATTGTAAGTGGAAGACGTTTCTCGACATTGTCCTGTTTTTTTTTATTTTGCAGCAGAACCCTTGCTCCAAACAGTAGTCAATCGTAGATACTCGGTCATTTCCGCCTAACTTATAATAACTATATTATTTATCCGCTAAATGACCGACTAGTTACGATTGATCAGTAGTATGTTAATGTAGCCAAACTATAAAAAGGAAAATAATTTGAATATTTACTAATTTCTTTTTGCTTTCCATTGTTATGACTAACGGTTATCAAACCAGCCCAGTGTTTCACTTAAACTGCCAAAGATTTAGAATTGCACAATATATAGTTATCCATACTTGATGCCTTTGTTTCACCAAGGATGTAGTCATGTTTAGCTTTTGTCTTATAGGTAGGCGTTCAATCTGCAAGCTTATTTCTTCCAATCGAAAAAGTCCGTTGTAGTGAATGATACGTCTCACATACTTTACTTTCCGTGTTGTTTATATGCTTTTTGAAGAAAGTACGATTTTCAATTTCAAATATTTTATTGAATATAAATGTATTCAATGGGATCGGATAACAGGCATAGCCTATATATATCCTCTCCCTACAAGATGGAACGTACAATAATATAAACATATATATATATATATATAATTAGATAGAAGATACATTTGACACAAGCATATTTTTAAGATACATGTATTTGAATGTCTAATAACAGCAAACAAATAAAAATTATTAGAGTATAAGATTAAACATAATTTCTTAGAATTTATGTATCTCTATATATCTTAAATATTTTGGATATTTAATGGAGAAATAAAAATGGTTTGTAGCCCATCAATGATTTAATACTATTGAACTATTTTTTAAATATAATTTTAATGAATATTTTATTTTTTATATAAATCAGGCAGAGTAAATCCAAAATGGGATGAAAGATAAATAAAAATAGAGAATAAGCAGGGGAAAAAAAAAGAATATACACAAACAAACAGAACAAAAAAGAAAAAAAAAGACATTTGAAACTTGCTGTTTGGGATCATGACATCAAACACTTTGCTAGATAAAAAAGAAAGTACGATTACTAAATTGCAAAGCAATAAAAGTAATTCAAAACTGTCAATCCCCAGGGTTTTATCCATTCAAACGGGGTTAAATTTTTCCAATGGATATCATTTACCTTTTTATATTACTCGTTTAAAGGCATTTGATAAGCAATACATAATTTTTTGTCACATTTCAAATATTTTGCTACTATAAATTTTAAGCCTAAGATGTGCCAATTATATAGCAATGAAAAATCAAGAGAACCCCTTTCCCAAGAAAACTTTTTATGTCATTAATTAAAAAAAATGGTGCTTGGAATCATTCTTTTCGTTCGGATGGTTAAAGGACCCGTATAATCACTGTATCCTATCACATCTTAGATGTTAGTTTGCGCCCATATTTGTAATCAACATAAAGAGTTCACGTACTTATAAGATTTTTAGTTACCTGTTCGAAGTCGGTCGTTCTTTCCGGGAACTCCAGTTTCGGCCATCACTTAATCTGACGGATACAGCTGAAATACTACTGAAAGAGTAAACAAATGTTTGAATGCAGTTGTGTTTATACTGAAATCTTCATCTTCAGCCTACAAACACACAAAACCATGTTTTAATAAAATGTTTTGTTAACAAACTACTAAATTGATAAAATGAGCCTTCCATTTATGTTGTGTCAATATTATTTTAAATAACTGTCTCTTTTGATAAGCTACAAAAGACCTGATTTGTTATTTCCGTTGTATGATTACATATAAAGACAAATTTAAATAATTTTTTAAATAACCAAACGAAATATAGAATTGAGAGTTAATGTAACGTAAATTTCTCTTAACGTATTCTTGTCAAATGAAATCTTTTTATCCAAACACATTTCAATCAATTACGACCATTAGCTGTTTGTGTTTTTATTTTTACATCAGGGGATTATTACATCATGTTCTTGTTATTTTCTTTTTTTTAATTAAGTATTTAACTTATCTAATATTGATCGAACACAATGGGCTTCTTTCTGATATTTCAGTGATTTGATTAGAGCTTGATATTACCCATTGGACTAAAACTGTAATAGAAAAGTAGGGAAACTTTGTAGCAATGAAACTAGAGGACTTTTGTAGTTTATCTTTTACTAAAACTGTATAGATGCAATAAATATCTACTATGTAGAGAGTTGTTAGTTCCGTCCATGATTTATTGTTATATTGTTTTTACTCAGTTGTTTATTGTATCTTTATTATCATCATTTTAATATTAAAATATATTTTGTAGGAATATTACTTTTTTATGAGCCTATTGATTTGTATTGATACGGTAGAGCTTTGAAATAACCATAATTATTTCGTAAAAGCATTTCTTGGAAGAAATATTTTGAACTATTCCATAAAAAGCAAATTAAATTTGGGCAAAATAAAGGCAATGATTAGGTCCTGCTCCCTACAAAATCTGAATTTTGCAACAAATTAGTACCCACAATTTTCAAGGATCTGTTATTTGCAGAAGAGCAATAATCAAAATAATTGAACGACAAATAAAACTCTTATCTTCACGATGACTATGGTATTTTATATAAAAACGGATTGTTCATTAAGCTTATTATCGGACTGAGAATGGATTACTTAAAAGAGTTGTAGGTCATAATTACCCTCCCGGAGCATTTGTTGATACCTCCAGTGTTTTGTAGGGGTTGACACCACTAATGCTTTATTGTTCAATTTTGTTTACTAAAAGTATTTGTTTTATCTTCGTCATGCTGTCTCAATTCGTGTTTTTATTTTTTATTTTTGATTTCATTATTTCGTCCTTGTGTATGGCAAAACAAGCAGAAGAGAAAATTTCTAGAAATTAAAACTACAAACACAGCCAATACGATAGCAATAAAAAGAAAATAAAAACGCGTTAAAGAAACGATGGACATTAAACTATTATGCGACGTATCGCATTAAAGAAGAAGAGCTACAAGGATGTACAAAAAAGCCTTCAAATTTGGTGTACTTTGTATGTAGACAAGAACACAATAACATTACATATCTTTTATTTCCAAATAAGGAGCCCACAAGGAGCAATGAGTGTAATATATAGAAGAAAAGAACGTGATTTACAGAGAAATAAATACATAATAAGATAGAATATATTCTTGTTTGTGCTACTTCTATCAATGTTTCTATTTCACAAATGAGAACAGATATCTTTGGGTAGATCCGGCGTTTGTTACCTTACTGACTAACACCGACTGTGACAAAACCGGACTTTTTCACCGGCAGTGTGACGGGTGCCATGCGTAGAGCAGATCATGCTTACCCTTCCGGAGCACCTGATGATACCTCAGTTTTTATGGAGGTTCACACTGCTAGTGCTTTAGTTGTGTGGCGTTCTTGTACATTTTTATGCCCCCGCGACGATAAGTCGGGGGAATACTGTTTTATAGTTTATTTGTTTGTCATACTATCTCAATTCGTGTTGCTGTGAATTGCCGTGATTTTGGATTTATGATTTAAGAATTGCCCCATTCCTCGTTCTTGCCTCGTTATTCGTTTGCCGATGTATTCTGAGATTATATTTGGCTTCAGTGTTGGTCGTTACGTAACAATGAAAAATTAAGAAAAAAGAAATCATATTATCCAACCAGACTGATGCGAATGATCATTTGCAATTTTGAAACTATAAAATCAAAGGGAATTCGTGTTTGATTTACCGTATATTAGATTATTTTCACGTCGGCTTTTTGTATGGGATTTATGTGTAAGACAAAGCAGGGATTTATTCGCTACGCTTATTGTTTGCGTTTTACTGTTTTATCTAATACGTTTCAATAGACACTAAAATTCACACGGAGACAGTATTTTGCGCTAGATTGTCAAACGCGAACATTGCAGAAAATTAAAAGCACGCAAAAAAATATCTTATATACGTTGTTCAAATCATTTTTTTTTATTAAAGCAGCTTTTGAATTGTAATTGGTTGAATAAAATTGACAAAAACATGCTGCAATCGACAGTACTCAAATTCTTATTGATTTAACCTTTACTTTGAGGGCTTTTGTCGCATTGTCTTCATATAAACACAATAATCGATTTGACTTGTTAATGATCGTTAATGCCACTTAGATGAAAACAATTATTAGTACATTGAAACCTGTCTAAACCGAACTCTGACTAAACAGAAAACCTGTCTAAACCAAACACAATGTCAAGACCCTTTCTATCAATTTCTATATATTCTGAACCTGTTTAAAGCGAACACCTGTCTAAACCTAACAAAATATTCAGTCCCAAAGGAATTCGGTTTTGACCGGTTTCACTGTACATATATATATGTACAGTGACACAGTACAGTACCTGTGTGTATTGTCCGGACAGTACCTGTGTGTATTGTCTTCATGTTTTATGTACTTCATTGTAAGGGTACTCGTCTTGATAAGTTGGACTTTTTTCTAGTTTGATTTTTACTGTGAGTCTTTTTTTTGTATTTATTTTTTAGCTATTCACCACACATAGGGGGAGGGTTTGGATCCAAAAAAACGAGTTTAACCCCACCGCAATTTTTGCGCCTGTCCCAAGTCAGGAATATGTTGGTGATTGGCTTGTCCGTGTCTTCTTATAAAATTTTAGTTTCTAGATATTTGGGTTATTGGATGTGGTTTGTTTCCATTGATTTATCCACTTTTTTTACCCTTTTGGGGCCATTTAGGGCTTGCTATATGGTGCTTGCTATATGGTGTGAGGTTCCTCACTGTGTTGAAGACCGTACGGTGACCCCTAGATGCTTTGTTTTAGGGTCGTTTTAACCTTGATATGGGATGTTGTCTCCTTGACATTTACCCCATTTCCTTTCTTTTTCATATACAATCTACAACTCTTAAGAATGAGAATGAAATAAAATCAATTTACATTTTGCACATAGGTTCAAGTAGAACAATCAAACCATGGCTAATTTTGGTAAAACTTTCCTTTTTTTATTATAATGTGCAATTGATCATGTCTATCAATATTGTTGATTGCTACAACAACTCATTTCATGAATTCCTTAAAAGCAGTTTCTTAAAACATTAATGTTATGCCCTATATTTTCCCTTTCATACAATAACTGCAAATTTCCATATTCCCTTATGTTTAGTATTCAAATATTCAAATTCTTTATTGTCATGAAGCATGTATTTTTTGTGACATACAACAAGTATAACAAACATTTAAACATATCAACAAGTTAATCAACCTAAGTCCCCTGACCTCAGATTCATAGACTGCTTTAAAAAAGAACCTATATTTTTAAATTGTTAGGAGGAAGCTGGGTTTAATAAGTTTTTGATTTTTTGTTCGTCTGTCAAGTTAAAGAAATTTGGATCACTGTTTTTAATATTTCAGTAACCATCCATTTTCCGTCAAAGAAAACATAGTGGGCAGATATATTTCAAAATATAGAATATGATTACTTACACGAAACATAGACAACCGAGACAATGACAGTAGAATGCCGAAGGAATAAAGGTAGTGATGATTACAAAAATCAAAGTCCAAAGACATGGCAAAAACGGGAACACAGAAAAACACAGACAAACAAGGACGTGATACAGTCACAAAGTACAGAAATTGAAAGACGACAATCAGAACTTAGGCACTCATAGTGTGAACAACCATAAAAACTGGGAGTGATATCATGTTTTCTTAGAGGGTAAACATGTCCTGCTTCGCTAGCGGCACCCGTCACACTATCAGTGAGTCAATCCACGGTGGAGTCAAAACGTGTCATGTCTAAACGGTGAAGACGCGAAATCTAGCTGAAAATGTCCGTTTTCAATAGGGACACAGACACGTCATATCTTTCAATAATGTCATGATGACGGCCATAAAATTTCAGAAAGTAACAAAGGCTGAACAAATCCCTTACTTAGCAGCTTTTGGGACTGTAGTTTTGCTTAAACTCACCTCATAAACCACATGCTCGGCAGTAGCGAATCAACTGCGAAATAAACACTCCAGAGACTTGTGATTGGGTATATTGCTGCTCAGAAGGGGAAAGTTCACAATTGGGAAGTTAAAATCATCACGTTTGTCATACAGCTTCAATTTCAAACGTCCATCTTCATCAATCTATATCAAAAGCATACGAAACTGAAGTAGGTTTATCAGTAGTTTTAATTTCAAGCTTATTGGGATAGAGCTGGTGTAAATATTCTTGAATTTAGGATTATAAAGAAAAAGTAAATCGTTTATGTAGCGGAAGCCGAAATTTTAGGACTACACTAAGTGTTCTTATTTTTTATGTGCTAGTCCATGTAAAAACTTGGCAAAGGAGCAATGGAATTGTTTATTAAAAACCTGCCACGTGAATACAGAAAAAACAAAGACATAGCAGATACTAAGAACGGAAGTAAAAACACAACATTCAGAACTAAGGCACTTATATAGTGTGAACTCGCATTAAAAACAACGGCAGTAGAATACCGATGGAACAAGGGAAGCGAAGACCACAAAAATCGAAATCCAAAGAGATGGCAAAAACGGCAACAGAGAAAAACAGAGACAAAATGATTGACCTGCAAATAAGAAATAAAATACAACTTGGAAAATAACGAAAGGTAAAACAATATCGAAGCGCTTCCTTTTCCGTATATATCATCCGTCTTGGGAGAAATGGTTATCCAAAGGAAGGTTCTTAGAACGAGTCGAGTCCGATAGTAACCAAACCCTCTTAATGTTACACCAACCAGCCCTTATGACCATACTTCTATTACATTTCCTTTTAATCGCATCCAAGTAAATTAATACTACCTCCAAATATAACGAAAATCACACTGATGCCAGATGGGGTTTAGAAAATTTGGGAGTTTCCAAGGTTTAAGTAAATTATTACTTTAATTTTCTGCTGGTCTCCCAGCTCTTTACCTGAACTACATAAATGGCCTAATCCCCAACTTAATTTAAATTCCCACACTAATATCTCCGATAATTGTTATCTTAAACTACAACAATTTTTCGAAATAACATATGAACTTCGTCAATGCAGAAGAAGCATGAAATCCGGATTCGTGACTCTCACTTTGACATTTTCCCGGATTGAATCACTCACAGTGTGACGGGTGCTGTTAACAGAGCAGGACATGCTTATCCTTCCGTTGCACCTGATGTCACTCTTAGTTTCACTGGAGTTCACACTGTGAGTTCCTTTGTTCTGAATGTTGTAATTTCTGGTTCTGTGCATTGTATCTGTCTAACGTCATTGTTTTCTGTGTTCTCGTTTTTGCCCTGTCTTTGGACTTCAATTTTTGTGAATTTCACCCCTTTGCTCCTTCGGTATTCTACTGCCGTTGTCTCAAATACTAAAACCTTGTATGATAAACCAAAAATGGAGAAGGCAATGAAGCTTCAGCAATACGTTTTCAAGTCCTGAAGGGTAACGTCCATAAAATGTCTTTTTTAATAACCAAAGATAAACTACAAAATGTTGATTTTGTGAAAAAGATTTTCAGTTTTAAGAATTGACTGTTGCAACAGAAAAATGGAATATACAAATCAAGTATTTAAGTCATTTGTAATCAAGCTTTCTCATATTGTTGCAATTGATTTCCTAGCATATATGTTACGATCTTTTTTTAGGCCATTTCGATTTTATCACAGTCTTGACAGGGTCATTACAATTTTTTCAAGATAGTGTAAGATTTTAAGTTGGTTTTCAAGATAAATAACAAAACACCAAAGTTACTGTGAGTTTAGATTCTGCATGTGAGCATTTCGACAGCTTATGTCTCTTCAGTGCAGATCAAATCAAAACATTTGGAAATCCATAAACCGAAATAGGTGTAAAAGCTGATCAATAAAAAATTACTAATGGATCTTAAAAGGAAAGCCAAAATTATCTAAGGACAGAACTATGCATGAAGGAGATACTCCTTAGGTTATCAAAATTCCGTTAAATTTTGATATTACAAATTTTAAAATAAAATCGGTTTTCGAGCCAGCAACTGAGTACTGGCTACTGTATTGCTGGATACCCTCGGGGTCTAAAACTCCACCAGCAGTGGCATCGGCCCTGTGGTAATAAATAACAAAATACCAAAGTAAGGATGTTCGCTGGTCATGTTTATGTATTTTTGTCAGATTTTCGGACTTCTCTAGTTTTATCCATTGAAAAGCTAAATAATTTTTTGCCCGGTGACCCCCTAATTTTTTTCTATAATTTCAATTAATACATCTTTTTGGGCATTCTGACAAAATTTTATTCACTTGGTATTATTTTGTCACATTCATTAATAGATAAACATTGCTCATGGTAAACCTATGAATAATGCAGAGGAGTTCAGTTTCCCGCCATTTCTTAAAACACTTGTATCTCAAAAATTACATCGGTAACCTATCAATTCTTTTCGCTTAAATTACTTCTTTTTTCATTTTCTGACAAAAATTCATATTTTACTAAAATCCTTGTTATTTTAAAATTTACCAGCAAACATCCTTAAAGGACGATCAAGACGTGTAAAGCTAGTTTTGGAACAAATAAGATGTACTTGTTAATACGTCCAGGAACGACCCAGACGAGTTAAGCTTGTTAAGATCATAATAAGATTTCGATTTTATCTTTTTGATCTTGACATAGTCAACACATCATGATCGCCCTTTAACGCACTTATCATAACATATCTGCCATATCTTATTGTTGTTAATTTCCACATTATCATTTTCATTTAATGCAGAATTAATGGTATACATCGGATGAAGTACAAGAAAGAGTGGTATACCGATATTAAAGTTTTATAATTCATTTAAGGAAGTTCGGGAGTATAAGCAAAATCCATCAAAATTTTTCAATGGTTTGCAGAATTAATCTTCAAAAATTAAATTTCCAAAAAATAAAATACAAATTGGAGGTCAAGGACCATATAAACTCGCAACCCTTTCACCGAAAAATGGAACTTTTAGCTGAAATGTTAAGGAAAATTATCATTTTTTAAAACTGATTAATTTTATATATGTTTTATATATGCTTTGATAACTTGCCCTCGTCTAATAAAAATTATACGATGCATATAAAATATTTAAATTATCGCAATCGGCAGTATTCGTATACGCCATTGAATTAGCAGTAACTTAAAATATTTCACGAAAGGATATGGAGTAAATGAACATGAGACCATAACACATATGTTAACTCCAACTGCAATAATTTTAATGAGTTGTATGGCCATTTCGGAAATTTATTCTTCATCAGCAGCACTAGAACCCAAACAAAGGAAATCCATGATTTCAAAAAAAAAATGTTAAAATGTATAAAACCAAACGAAATCCGAATAATCAGTAATATCAAATATAGCCAAGGACAAAACTACGATTGTGGGAGTTAATCCTTCGGTTTTAAAAAGGCTTTTTTGTGTGGCATTTTCTTCATATAGAATCCACCATAAATTTTGCCTGCTAATGATCGTTTATGCACAAAAATAGCTATATCCACAAATTCCTACACTTATGTCCTTTGTGTTTGTACTTTTATTTTACCGTAACCTTTCATTCTTATTCTAATTTTTCGTAGGAATAGACGAATTCCATAAATGCGAAAGTAACATGATGTGATTCCTAATTTAAAGAATCTCCTGTCTCCATGACCTCCAACTACTCCAACCTTTTATTAGCTCAACTGACCCGAAGGGTCAGTGTGAGCTATTTCCATCACTTGGCGTCCGTCGTCTGTCAGCCGTCGTCTGTCGTCCGACGTCCGTCGTCCGTCCGTTAACTTTTGACATTTTCATCCTATCCTGTGAAACTACTGAAGCAAATTCAACCAAACTTTACAGATATGATGTATGGAAGGTCCTTTACAAAGATTGCTCAATTCGTTCCGATCCGATAAAAGATATGGCCGCCAGCGCAGAATTTAGGTTTGACATTGGGCCCTATGGGAAAAATCACACATTCATCTTCTCCTCTGAAACCGCTGAAGCAAATTCAAGCAAACTTTACAGGAATGATGTACTAAAGGTCCTTTATAAAGATTGCTCATTTCCTGCAGATCGGATAAGAAACATGGCTTCCAGCGCGGAACTTAGGTTTAACATTGGACCCTATGGGGAAAATCACATTTTTATCCACTTCTCTGAAACCGTTGAAGCAAGTTCATCCAAACTTTACAGGAAAGATGTACTGAAGGTCCTTAACAAAGATTGCTCATTTCGTTTGAATCCAATTAGAAAACATGACCGCAAGCACAGAACTTAGTTTAACATTGGACCCTATGGAAAAATCACATTTTCATCTTCTCTGAAACCACTGAAGCAAATTCAACCAAACTATACAGGAATGATGTACTTAAGGTCCTTCATGAAGATTGCTCATTTCGTTCCAGACCGATTTAAAACATGGCCACCAGCACGGAACATAGTTCAACATTGGACCCTATGGGAAAATAATATTTTCATCTTCTCTGAAACCGCTGTAGCAAAATCAACCAAACTTTACAGGAATGATGTACCAAAGGTCCTTAACAAAGATTGCTCATTTCGTTTCGATCCAGTAAAATAAAAAAACATGACCGCCAGCACCGAACATAGTTCAACATTGGACCGTATGGGAAAAATCACATTTTCATCTTCTCCTCTGAAACCGCTGAAGCAAATTCAACAAACTTTACAGGAATGATGTACTTAAGCTCCTTAACAGAGATTGCTCATTTCGCTCTGATCTAATAAAAAACATGGCTGCCATCGCGGAACAAAGTTTTACATTGGACCCTATGGGAAAAATCACATTTTTATCTTCTCCTGTGAAACCGCTGAAGCAAATTCAACCAAACTTCACAGTAATGATGTATGGCAGGTCTTTTACCAAGATGGTTCATTTCGTTCCCATCCAATAAAAAACATGACCGCCAGCGCAGAACTTAGGTTTAACATTGGACCCTATGGGAAAAATCACATTTTCATCTTCTCCCCTGAAACCACTGAAGCAAATTCAATCAAACTTTACAGAAATGATGTATTAAAGGTCCCGTACAAAGATTGCTCATTCCACTATGATTCAATAAAAAACATGGCTGCCAGCACAGAATTTAGGTTTAACATTGAATCAAAAGGGAAAATCACATTTTCATCTTCTCCTCTGAAACCACCGAAGCAAATTCAACCAAACTTGACAGGAATGATGTATGGAAGTAACTTTTCAAAAATTTCTCATTTCATTTAGATCCGACAAAAAACATTTCCTCCAGTACAGATGATATTTTTACATTGGAGCCCTTAATGAGAAAACCATCCTTTTCATCATCTTCTCTGAAACTATTTAAGCACATTTAACTAAATACATAGAAAGTCCTCTTCAAAATTACTCATTTCAATGTAGGATCAGACAAAAAACATGGTTGCTAATAGAGAACATAGCTAAACATTAGACTCCATTGGTAAAAAACTTCATTTTTGGTCATGCATGGCATAGAAGCATTTTGTCAGGTGAGCGATACAGGCTCGGTCTCTGAGCCTCATGTTTCTGTGCTTGTGGCTGTCTCATGTCCTTGTTTTGTCTTTGTTTTTCTCTGTTGCCGTTTTTGCCATGTCTTTGGACTTTGATTTTTGGGATCATCACTACCCTTCTTCCTTTGCTATTCCACTGCCGTTGTACCAAGTATAATAAAAAAGATGGAGTTATTGTCGTATATTGTTGCATGTGTGATGTCGTATATTGTTGCATGTGTGAAAAAGATAAGGATAAAATTCCACAGGTTTTTTTCCCTAATTTGACGGCATGTCACGTTTTAAGTTAAATCTCAAAATTCTGATTTTTCTGATATTGTTATTCTTCATCTTACAAACAGGCTTTAGATTCTAAAGAAAATCATACATTTAACTCCCTCCATCGCAGTTTTGTCCTTAGCTATATTTGATATTACTGATTATTCGGATTTCTTTTAGTTTTATGCATTTTAAACATTTTTTTGACATTATGGATTTCCTTTGTTTGGGTTCTAGTGCTGCTGATGAGGAATTAATTTCCGAAATGGCCATACAGCTCATTAAAATTATTGCAGTTGGAGTTAACATATGTGTTATGATCTCATGTTCATTTACTCCATATCCTTTCGTGAAATATGTATTGATAATTTATTTGTTAGTCCCCGAGGGTGTTCACTAGCCCAGTAGTCAGTACTTCGGTGCTGACCCGAAAGCCAATTCTATGTGGAAGTATACAATATCCAATTTTGTGTAAATGTTGTTGAATGATTTTTACTTTCCGTTTAGATCATATTTGTTATTTGTTCTCTATCAATTTTTAAACATCTTTGAATTTATGGTCTTCCAAACGTTTATATTTTATCTGCACTGAAGAGACAGAAGTTGTCGAAATGCGTAGATGCAGTAACTTCGGTATTTAGTCATTTGTGAATGCAGGACATGCTTACCCTTCCGGAGCACCTGATGACACTCTCAGTTTCACTGGAGTTCACACTTTGAGTGCTTTTATTTTGAATGTTGTAATTTCTGTTTCTGTGCTTTGTATCTGTCTAACGTCATTGTTGTTTTGTGTCTAACGTCATTTTCTGTGTTCTCGTATTGGCCATGTCTTTTTACTTCGATTTTTGTAAATTTCACTCCGTTGTTCCTTCGGTATTCTACTGCCTTTGTTCCAATGATTGATAATATATTGTAATGTCAAGTACCTAATGATCCATGATTGGTTTGAATAAATATTTCTATTCCTATTTCCAAATATAACAGAGAATATTGAATTGTAATCACAGAAAGCAATGAAAGATTTATGTCACCCAGTTTGTCATTTTTTTTTCGAATACTGTTGTATGTGTCCACTACTGTGGTGGGATATGTCGACAGTGACAACTACATATACTCTTGGTCATAAATATGGGATACTTTTGTTGAGAATCCCTTAGATACTAAAGGGCGGTGTGTTTTCAAAAATTATAATTATCCTATAAAAATCGCTGAAATTATGATCACTTCATTCTAATGCACAATGGGCATCGAAAATTGCATCTTTCGAAATACTTGTACACCCAATATGCGATTTAAAAAATGTCCCATTCTCACCAAAAACGGGCTTCCGAACGGATTGAAGGAGTGGTCTAAAAGGTTGGTAGAAACAGAGACTTTCGTATTTCACAGTCAGAAAACAATGTTTAAAGCAAACTATTATACTTTCATCCGCGCACTTTTGTGCATAATGCTTCCAAATTTCAAATTCTGGCTGTAAAAAATAGAATATTCTATATTGATGACTACGAGTACATATCAGATGAAGTACAAGAAAGCGTGATGTAACAATATTCGAGTGTCATAACTTTGAGAAACACCCTGGACATGTTCACATGGACTTCCTCGGGAGTGAGACATAGTTAGTGTTGTCTGCTATACATGTTTCACTCAAGATATCAGAGAGCGAATGATAGGTCGTATCCAGAAACAAGTAAAGTTCAACAGAACATGAAAGGAACTGTTTTACAGAATTTGTTTAAAAGATGTCAGCAAGGAATTCATACAAAAAGAATTTTTTAAAAGATAGCCCAAAGTACGTAAAAATTTCAACTTTGTTCGATTTCATCGAAAAGTGATTACCAGGCTGGTTATAAGATAGAATGATCGAATTGGCAGTCTGATGGACACCGGCTATTGCTCGCAATTGTAAATCTATTTATTATTGATGCCATGAAACATGTTTTCTCATTGTACAGTAGAAATGATTTTGTTTTCCTGTAGTAGCATTTTTTCGTAATTCTATGGCATTTCTATTGCGGCATAACAAAAACGCAGCTCCACTTTTAACCGCAACGGAATGCAAATGTCATGTGAATATTATTTCTATATAAGTCAATATTAAAGTTATGTAATATTACTACTATACTTAAAAAACCATATTGTAAAGGATACATATTTTGACTTTTCACATAAAGGTCTATAAATACACTTAATATCATGTCATTCATTGGACATAATATGATCTAAAATGCAATATCAGAATATTATTAAAATGCTAAAATTAAAGATCTGTTTGTTACTGTATAGCCATATTTGTAGACCTGCATGGTGTGGTGGCCTCCATTAAAAGATGGTGAGTAATTGTGTCGCCTGCGTTCACGCAGTTGCGACATATAGGGCGTCGTCAGCATAGCAACCCGCACGTGACGATTCCAAAGTGACTCGATATAATTTCGCGATAATGTCCTGTTTGGTGATAATAAGGTTGTTAATGCGTCGGCGTCGTCGTCGTCGGTGTCACAAAAATTCCTGTCGCATTTTCTCAGGAACTATGCATCCGAGCCTTCTGCAATTTGGCATGGAGTATCAGTATGGGGACCTATACCGTGTCAGAGAGTTTCGGATCTCTCGCATGCCCACTTCCTGTTTGACGTAACTTAGAATATTTTTGTATTATTACACATTCGACACATGTCTTCCGTGAATGACTTACTACTAAGTTATATTTTGAAGTCAATGGGAAAGTCAGATAGTGGCTGGCACATGACAATTTTGTTTTCAATAATCTATGAGCACTTTTACATCAATAACATATATAATCTTCAAATTAAGTTAGAGTTTAAATCTACGAAAATGATTTTACAGTAATAAATAACATAACAAGCACCAGAAAATTTGAAGTAAGGGGGGGAGATAAATCCTGGATTTGTACACAATTTAGTTTCATTATTCAAACATTAAAATATTATGTTTTGATTGATTGATTGAATATTGTTTAACGTCTACTCAGCAATATTTCAGCTATATCAAGACGAGAACAAGTTTAATGATAAATATTCACTTTGGGGTATGGAAATGGCCATGGGACGGGAAATTCTGACTGCCACTGGAAAAGTAGGGTGAAATCGTCAAGGGCGGGGAATTTAGCCTTGTAGCCGATCACCTACGGACCACCCCAAAAAGAGCTTGCTACAAGGGTTCTTTAACGTGCAAGAAGCGTGGCATTTCTTCCAACACGTGGACCTGAGTTTACATCCCATCCGAAAGATGGGTTGTGTATTTATTAATCCCGCACAACCACGGAATGGGTCCTATTTCTATATCCCGGGGCCCTCGGGGTCNCTTACTACTAAGTTGTATTTTGAAGTCAATGGGAAAGTCAGATAGTGGCTGGCACATGACAATTTTGTTTTCAATAATCTATGAGCACTTTTACATCAATAACATATATAATCTTTAAATTAAGTTAGAGTTTAAATCTACGAATAATAAATAACATAACAAGCACCAGAAAATTTGAAGTAAGGGGGGAGATAAATCCTGGATTTGTACACAATTTAGTTTCATTATTCAAACATTAAAATATTATGTTTTGAGCCATCCATGCAGATAAGGAAAAGTGCCTCTTTGTACAGTTGTTAGAGTTCAGTGGAATGGAACCAAATTTCGCGATAATGTCCTGTTTGGTGATAATAAGTTTGTTAATGCGTCGGCATCGTCGTTGTCGGTGTCACAAAAATTTCTGTCGCATTTTTCTCAGGAACTATGCATCCGAGCCTTCTGCAATTTGGCATGGAGTATCAGTATGGGGACCTATACCGTGTCAGAGAGTTTCGGATCTCTCGCATGCCCACTTCCTGTTTGACGTAACTTAGAATATTTTTTGTATTATTACACATTCGACACATGTCTTCCGTGAATGACTTACTACTAAGTTGTATTTTGAAGTCAGTTGGAAAGTCAGATAGTGGCTGGCACATGACAATTTTGTTTTCAATAATCTATGAGCACTTTTACATCAATAACATATATAATCTTCAAATTAAGTTAGAGTTTAAATCTACGAATAATAAATAACATAACAAGCACCAGAAAATTTAAAGTAAGCGGGGAGATAAATCCTGGATTTGTACACAATTTAGTTTCATTATTCAAACATTAAAATATTATGTTTTGAGCCATCCATGCAGATAAGGAAAAGTGCCTCTTTGTACAGTTGTTAGAGTTCAGTGGAATGGAACCAAAAAATTGGTAGGCCAGCATTTATATAGGATCTTCCTGATCTCTTCCGACAGACTCTTTAATAGTGTGGATTCACATTATATCATCTTTTTGTGTTATGGATGATAAGAATCTTTAAAACCAAGTGTCTTAAAAATTACTGGCGACAAAAATGTTTAAATTCTACAGCTATAATTAATTGAAGAATACAGTTTAGAAAAATGTAAATGTGGATTTCCTATGTTCGTGTTTAATGGTTATACTCCTGTATTATATATATTGTGATATCTATATGTAGAAATAAGCTGAAATGTCTACCTCGCGCAGTTAATCTATTGTTTATTGCAATATTTTATATGCATTCGTATTCAACGTTTTGCCCGTAGGAACAAAATATAATATAGTACCAAAACATGACGTCAGCATAGCAACCCGCACATGACGTCTCCAAAGTGACTCGATAATTTCGCGTTAATGTCCTGTTTGGTGATAATAAGATTGTTAATCTCTGTAGATTAAAGGAAATTCATGAAATAATCGATAAATTATATTATTGCTCAAAGCTGGAAAGGATGGCATTAGCCTTTTTCTCAAGTTTAGGCAACACTCTGTAGACAATTACAAGTCCTCACTTTTAATATCCCCATTTACTAAATCAATGAATAAAACCTACCGTGATACAGGCATTGTGGGTATTGAATAAAGTGTACTGACTTGCTGCCAGTTATGACTCTCCACTCTTGTCGATCTTTTGCCCTTCTATCTACGGTTCCCTAAGCCCTAATGTATGGCCCAGTCTTTTCATCTTGTGGACAGCTATGGGATATTTGCTTCCCAGATGACAACAGATCTTTCTCTTTGCCACTAAGGTTTAGTGTAAACAATATTTTATTCAGTAAACAAAGTATACATACAATATAATACATACAAAAAGGAATTGAGAACAAGTGCTTTACCACTTATACAAATTCTTTCCTGCCACTAAGGTTTGTTTTTCCTCTACCGGATTTGACTTTACTACCGGAGTTGACATGCTCAACAAAGCAGGTATCTTATAAGAAGCAGGAGATGCATACTCTACCGGTGCACCTGATCTCGTCCATGGTTTTTTGTTGGGTCCGAGGAATTATTTTCGCATATATTTGGTGTCTTCATTTTTCTTTTCTGTGCCATGCTCATGGTATGTCTTTGTTTCTTTGTTTTCCGATGTTGCCATTGTCCTTGGATTGTTGATTTCAGACTGACGGTTCGGTTCTCACTAAATTTTTATCTCAACTTCGATGGTTCTTCTACATTGTTAACTTTGCATTTTACAAAACGATTTGAAAAAGGGCTCTCCTTTAATCAATTATCCCTACCAGAAACCATACGGACTAAATATTGGAGGATTAATACAAAACATGTAAAATAAAAGTAATGGTAACCCTACACTAAATCACGCCATACCAGAAACCATTTGGACTACATACTGGAGGAGTAATACAAAACATGTACAAAGTGATGGTAACCCTACACTAAATCACTTCTTACCAGAAACAATAGGAACTACATATTGGATTAGTAATACTAAACATGTACAAACAAAGTGGTGGTATGTCTAATGTAAAAAGTCTGTATAATTTGCGCTATATCTCGGCGTCACGAATCAATTGTGATATACACACTTCGTAAGCAGGAGAAGCAGGAATATTACTGTTCATGTTAGGGAAATTGCTAATTTTGAAATTAAAATCGTCCCTCTTGTCGTACATTTTATACTGAGATGACCATTTACGTCAAAATCGATATATTATTCCAAAAAGATGTAGATCTAGTTGCTTCTAATGTTTACTTTATCTCTAGATCAGGAGAATATATTGATGGAATCCATTTAGCAAACGATGTGTTATTACTGAAAAGAATACAATCAATATATCTATTAGTAATATTGAGATCTAGCATGATTTATTTTTTATCTTCTACCAATCCCTGGAGAAATTCAGTCTTGTAGGAATGTAAAAACAAGTCTGCTAGTAGAGGAACAAAATTTATCCCATTGGTATGCCAACTTGCTGCCGATAAAATCACCTTTAAATGTGACAAATATGTAATCAATAAGAAACTCAAGCATACTGCACACTGTTTTTCATCGGAGCATAATTAAAGAGCATATCAATGTGCTTTTTGTTCTTTTCTTTTAGAAAGTATCTGAGAACCGAAAATCCAAAACGAATAATCCAAGGACAATGGCACCATCGGAAACAGCAAGAAACAGAGACACAACACAACATGTGTACGACACAGAAAAGAAAAATGAAGACACACACACAAAGATGAACAACACGGACCCAATAAAAAACAACGGGTGAGGTCAGTTGCACCGATAGAGTAAAAAGTTTGTGTAAATTGGGCTTCTAAACATGTAAAGTAAGTGAGAACCGAACCGTCAGTCAAAAGAACAAACAATCCATGGACAAAGGCAACATAGGAAACACTAAGAAACAAGGACACCACTTGAGTACGGGACAAAAAAAAATGAAGACACACATATAGATGAACAACACGGACCCAATAAAAACCATGGGTGAGATCAGATGTACCGGTAGAGTAAGCATCTCCTGCTTCTTATAAGACACCCGCCGTGTTGAACATGTCAACTCCGGTAGTAAAGTCACATCCGATAGAGGAAAACAAACTTTAGTTGTAGAGGGAAAGATCTGTTGTCATCTGGGAAACAGATATCCCGTACCCACAAGATGTCGGCCGTAAAACTTCTACAGTGATGACTTTAAGTGTTTGGTAACGTATCCTTGCTTAAGTAGTTTATTTGTAAGCAACTGGGCTCTACCAAGGAAGTCACTGTAACGACCACAAGCCCTTGAGTAGCGAATGAGTTGTGAGATGTAAATTAACAATGAAGGGATATGGAGTAAATGCAAATGAGACAAAATCTCTACAAATACATGGTAAAAAACAGCAATGGAACAACGCTTTTATTGTTGTTCTTCATCTTGAAGTCACCATATGAAACTCCATATGTTGGTGCTTTTGGAATGTTGCTACAAAGAAAAGGGAAGCTGACTATTGGAAAAGTGAAGTCATCTCGCTGGTCATACAACCTAGTTTGTAATGTACTCTTGTTGTCAATTTCAAGATGAAAGCCAAGGAACGAGGCCGATGTGGAAGTATCTGTAGTATCCTTAATTTCAAGCTCTTTTGGATAAATAAGATGAAGAAAATCACCAAAGCGAGGGTTGTTTCGTGATAAATATCATCTATATAACTGAAGCTGAAATTAAAAGACTGGGCCAGTTTTTTGTCTTTATTTTGAAGAAATGAATTCTGCCACATAAATAAGAGTGGAGAAACAGATCGGCTAAAAGAAGTGCACAGTTTGTGCAAAACAGATTGGCAAAGCTGTTAGCGCCTGAGTTTTGAATGTTGTGATTATTTCTGAGCTTTGTATCTGTCTAACATCATTGTTTTCTGTGTCCTCGTTTTGGCAATGTCTTTAGACTTCGATTTTTGTAAATACCGCTCTTTGTTCCTTCGGTATTCTACTGCCGTTGTTATATTCATACTCCTCTCTCTGAATGAAATAAGATGCTTTTCCACGAATTTGGAAACAAATATAGAGAGGAAATAGTGATTAAAATGTTGGATTTTCTAATCAACGACATTTATTTGTCCAAGTTGGGGGAAATGTTTTTAAACAGACTATTGGAATTCTAATGGACACAAAATGTGCACCTCTTAATGTATCGTTTTCTTCACCCTTATGAGGTTGACTTCGTCGACGGGTTTCTCGAGGATAGAGATTAAAAAAAAACTAGCACAATCCTTAAGTTTCGGCTCTTCCTAAAGACTCAGCATTAAATGTGCAGTTTCTGTATCTTACATGAAATACTTCCAACAAATTTCAAGGGAGATTTGATAATTTGTCAACAAGCTTGGAGGAACTAAGTTTCTGAATATCTATCTTGATAATACTGCTACTAAACATTCATGTGGGCTACAAATATAGATATGTATAGAAACTCACCTTTTGTGCATGTTACAGTTGAACCTAAATTGCAAAAAAAAAATGGATACCTGTGCTTGCTGCAGTTTAAAAATGTTTTTGTTTTATAGTACTACAACATATTGGAAAGTTATACAAACAATTTTGTTTTTCTTTCTAAAGAGTAACTATTAGTCATTATATTTTATCATAACTAATATGTTTCAAGGACAAACTTGATAAAGCAGCTTATTGAACTATTACATACATTTCTGAATCTAATCTTTATAGTTTCTTATATTCCAAAAGCCCACGTTAATTTTTTTATCTCTTTTTACTTTAAACAGGTTCAAATATTTGAAGGGACCCGTTGGTCAAGCAATCAGTCAATACTCATAATGGAGTTCAAAGATTGAGACATGAGCACAGCGATGGATTGACAGTGCCAGTAAATTCAAAGAAAAAGAGTGGCCATATCCATCATTAAGTTTAGAAATAGTTGTGGCTCCTTTGTCATACTTGCCATCCAAGAGTAAGTTCAAAACACACTTTTAATCGGAAAATATGCAAAAAGTAAGTAGACAGACATTTGTATGCAAATGAAAAAGTCAGTAGGTACACTAAAAGCCGTGAAAACAGGCTAAACATACAGTGATGCAAGTGAAAAAAAAACAGTAACATGATAAAAAGTTGTAAACAGCAAAGTAAATATTCAGGTAAATAGGGGTAATAACAAAATTACCGAACAGAGTGGTCAAGTGCCGAAGTTCATTAAACAAGGCGACAAATCTGATGGAAACCACCGGAAAATTGTCGTCCGCAATGGTCTTGACTTGGTACAGGCATTTCAAAAGAAATAGTGGATTAAACCGGTTCTATGGCTCGCCAAACCTTCCCTTCCATCGCGTTAGTGAATCCTGGATGTACATCTCGCCAAACCTTCCCTTCCATCGCGTTAGTGAATCCTGGATGTACATCGAATAGAATATCTTTACTATCTTACACTGCCATCTCCTTCTAGCATAACTTAGCAGATTTTGGTTTTTTCTATTTTGATCTTATTGGTAATTTGTTCTCTATTTCCAAATATTTTGATTTGATCTTTACTGAAGACACATAAGTTGTCGAAATACGCATATGAAGAATCCAAATTAACAGCAACGTCGGCATTTTGTTATTTATACAAACGAAAATACTACACTTACATAGCAATGATTCTGATATCATGTTTCCTCTCTGTTTTGTCACCTTTTGATGACATTCTTTCCATTAATAAGGCATATTTCGCTAAATGGATCCCATCAATATCACTCAGAACTAGAGATTAAGGAAACAACAGAAATCTTTTTGGACTTATATCTAGACTTGGACGAAATGGTCATGTCAGTTCTAAAATTTCCGAAAAAGGGACGATTTTGATTTCAAAATTATCAACTTCCCCAACATGGACAGTAATATTACAACTTCTGCTTACGGGGTGTATGCTTCAAAATTGATTCGTTACACAGTAGCTAGCACAAATTATGCAGACTTTCTCATAATATATAGTTTTCTCCGTTACCACCTTATTAATCAAGGTTTCAAAACAATCTGTCTCATACGATCATCAAAATGTTCTTGAATAGATATCAGTCCGTTGTGGAAAAATTTGAAGTTTCGGTCTGAACTCTGATTCAAGATTCTTTTTTTACGTAAAACTGGGATGCTAATTTCTTTCAACTTTCTACGACCTTTCAATAGCAATTTCTGTTGCTTTGCTATGAGACACTGCCACAACGATATGGAAGGTTTGACTTGCTATAAAACCGCACGGTTTAACTCACCATTTCTTTTGAACTGCTTGTCCCAAGTCAGGACCATTGCGGTCAACATTGATTCCGGTGGTTTCCACCTGATTTGTCTTACTGTCTCATGAATTTCGGCTGTTGGCAACTCTGTTCGATAATTTTGTTATTATCCCAATTAAGGAAAAGTTAACAGCATTTGTTGCAATTCTTAAGCATTGTTTTGATTACGTTTTAGCAAATGCTACACTTGATGTTTAACTCTATAAAGTAGTATTTATATCATTATTGTAAATTGTTGATATGTTTGATATATTAATTTGCTATTTTATATGTTGATTTAGAGAGCAATTATGAAAATAAGGTTACCCTCATTGAATAAAAAAATAACTATGGACAAATTTCAGCTTCTGTGTTTTACAAACCAACTAACGCCTACTGTTATATAAATTATGGGTCATGTTATCTCAAGTCATGCAAAGATGCCATTCCCAAGTTGCAACTTCGCACTATTTGTAGTGATTAGCAGGGTTTCAAATCTCAATATATCATTTCTTTGATAAGAGAGGTTATCAAACCAAAGTTTTGGATTGAGCTATGACTTAAGTTTGCCGAGTGACCAGACCTGAGGCTACTGAGAAGAGGATGAAAAATACTGAAAACCGGGTTCCCTTAATTCTGATATACCACCCTCATAAAGAAGCTATCAAAAACATTTTGATTTGCAATTTTAAATCCACACTTCTCAAGGACGAACACATGTGTGTAGTGTGTAGTTTTCCAAATTTACTCCTTAGTGCTTCCTTCAGAAAAGGGAAGGATGTAAGACTGCATGTTGTTACTAGCTTTCTCAAGACTACTACTCATCGAACCACCTTTAAGTACAAGAGCAAAGTGAGTGAACTCGCTGTCTGACCTGTCCTTTAACACGTGAAAGTGACGAAGTAGTAATACCGACTAACTATGGTTTCATCGGCACGACTGAAAACGTAGTATGCTGATGGTTGTAATCGCCGCAATGAATAATCGCATTTTTTTTTTTTTTTTTTTTTTTGGAAAATAAACAGAGCGTTATCAGTTGAAATGATTGCCCAGAAGGTGAACATTTTGGCGGGCCAACCAAAGCATATGCAACTGCCAAAACAGCGCCGGTGAAAAATAACGTCAGATCCTTGAAAAAAACACTTATCCATTTAATGCATGAAAGCTTAGAAACAGTTTTTTATGATATACTACTATTCGTTTATTGGAATACACGTTCTAAGCTTACCTACCTATACCCAGGGTGAGCTTTTGCCATCACTTGCTGTCCGTCTTCCGTCATTCAACGTCCGATCGTCCATCCTCAACTTTTCATTTCCAGATCTTCTTTGAAACAACTGAGCCCATTGCAACCAAACTTGGTCACAATAGGCACTAGGTAGTCTCCTTTAAAAAGTGTGTTTTTAGCTCACCTGACCCAAAGGGTCAGTGTGAGCTATTGCAATCACTGGGCGTCCGTCGTCCGTCCGTCGTCCGTTAACTTTTCACATTTTCATCTTCTTCTCTGAAACCACTGAAGCAAATTCAATATAACTTTACAGGGATGATGTATGGCAGGTCTTTTACAAAGATTGTTCACTTCGTTCCGATGGCTGCCAGCGCGGAACTTAGGTTTAACATTGGATCCTATGGGAAACATCACATTTTCATCTTCTGCTCTGAACCACTGAAGCAAATTCAACCAAACTTTACAGGAATGATGTACTAAAGGTCCTTAACAAAAATTGCTCATTTCGTTCTGATCTGACAAAAAACATGGCCGCCATCACGGAACATAGTTTAACATTGCACCCCATGGGAAATTTACATTTTCATCTTCTGCTCTGAAATGGCTGAAGCAAATTCAACCAAACTTTACAGGAATGATGTATGGAAGGTCGTTTACAAAGATTGCTCATTTCTTTCCGATCCGAAGAAAAGTATGGCCGCCAGCGCGAAACTAAGGTTTAACATTGGACCCTATGAGAAAAATCACATTTTCATCTTCTCCTCTGAAACGGCTGAAGTAAATTCAACCAAACTTTACAGGAATGATGTACTAAAGGTCCTTAACAAAGATTGATCATTTCCTTCCGATCAGACACAAATCATGGCAACCAGCACAGAACATGGTTCAACATAAGACCCTATGGGAAAATCACATTTTCATCTTCTCCTTTGCAACCATTAAAGCAAATTCGACCAAACTTTACTGGAATGATGTATGGAAGGTCTTTAGCAAAGATTGCTCATTTCGTTCTGATCCGATAAAAAAAATGGCCGCCAACGCGGAACTTAGTTTAACATTGTATCCTATGGGAAAATCGTATTTTCATCTTCTGCCCTTAAACAGCTGAAGCAAATTCAACCAAACTTTACAGAAATGGTGTATGGAGGGTCGTTTACAAAGATTGCTCACTTCTTTCCAATCAGACAAAAAACATGGCCACCAGTACGGAACATAATTTAACATTGGACCCTACGGGAAATTCTCTTCTGAAACCACTGAAGCGAATTCAACCAAACTTTAAAAGAATGATGTACTAAAGGTCCTTTACAAAGATTTCTAAGCACGGAACTTACGTTTAACATTGGATCCTATGGGAAAAGTCACATTTTAATCTTCTCCTCTGAAACTGCTGAAGCAAATTCAAACAAACTTTACAGGAATGATGTACGGAAGGTACTTTACAAAATTTGCTCATTTCATTTCGATCCGACAAAAAACATCGTTAAACATCGTATGTGAAAACCATACTTTTCATTATGTTTTCTGAAACTATTCAAGCAAATTTAACTATACTGTATTGGAACAACGACAGTAGAATAACAAAGGAACAGAGGAGTGGAATTTACAAAAATCGAAGTTCAAAGACATGGCCAAAACGAGAACACAGAAAACAATGACGCTATACGTAGAAAACAATGACGTTAGATAGATACAAAGCACAGAAATAGAAATCACAACATTCAAAACAAAGACACTCACAGTGTGAACTCCAGTGAAACTGAAAGTGACATAAGGTGCTCCGGAGGGATAAGCATGTCAAATGATGTATTGAAGGTCCTTTGCAAAGATTACTCATTGCAAAAGGATCAGACAAAAAACATTCGTGTCAACGGATTAGACCTCATTGGTAAAATACATCTTTTTGGTAATGCATAGCATAGAAGCATTTTGTCAGGTGAGCGATACAGGCTCAGTCTCTGAGCCTCTGGTTAATGTTTGTTCCTAATTCAAGTTGGCCATCAGCAGGGAAAACTGTTAATAATTGGACCCCATGTGAAAAAAAACACACTTTGAGATCTTCTCCTCTTTCGTTGTTTTGCATCTCTAGCTTAAGTTCTATTTAGGTATGTGCAAATCAACTCAAGTCCGTGCTTAAAGGACAGTAAAACACCGAAAGGACTCTACATCCCAGTACTCCCGTCGAAAATTAACAACAAATTAATGTTTCCGTTATGTAAAGCCTGTGCCGAATCCAGTCAACCGACACCGTGCCAGCATACCGATGAGCAACGAGCAATGACAGGAACTTGGGTGGCCGACGAAGTTATGAAAGCTTTGGAAAATGGATATCAGATAGACAGAATTTATGAAGTGTGGCTCTTTGACACGGAACAGTACGACCAAACAACAAAAAAAGGAGAACGTTTTACCGAATATGTGAATACCTTCTTAAAAATGAAACAGGAAGCCAGTGGGTGGCCTGAATGGTGTCAAACTGAAGAAGACAAATATATATATAAGAGACTACCACGGCAGAGAATGAATATCGTTAGACTATCACAATATTAAGAAGAACCCGGGACAACGAGCTTTAGCCAAGTTGATGTTAAACAGCTTTTGGGGTAAATTCGAACAGAGAAGCAACCTGCCCTAAAACAAATACGTATGCGACCCTGCAGAATACTTCGGCATGTTAACCAGCGACCAAATTCTCGTCATGGGTATTAATTTTGTCAGCGACGAGATGGTGGAAATGAGATATCAGTATAAAGACGAGTTCGTCGAGGAATCTGGACGTACTAATGTGGTCATAGCCGCTTATACCACAGCCCAAGCAAGACTGAAGTTGTACAGTTATTTGGAAAAGTTGAACACCCGAGCCTTATACGCCGACACCGATTCCATTGTTTATACATCTCAATCTTGAGATTGGAGGCCCGAATTAGGAAACTACTTGGGAGATCTTACTGATGAAGTACCCGACAACAAAATTACGGAGTTCGTGACCGGTGGACCGAAAAATTATGCCTACAAATTAGCCAAACCCGACAGATAAGGAAATACGACCATATGTAAAGTGCGTGGAATCACACTCAACTACAAATACTCCCTCACGATCAATTACAACACCATAAAGGATATGATCACCAACAACCGAGGCGCCGTGAAGACCGTAAAAGATGATTTTAGAATAAAAAGAGACGAGAAGAGGCTACTAACCGTACATCAAGACAAAGACTACAGGATCGTGTTCGACAAAAGAGTTGCAATGGGGGACTACAGTACTACACCTTATGGATTTTAAATTGTACAGGTAGCATGAGGATGGCTCGCCGACCCATGGCTGCTTCATTACGGGGAAAATAAAATATGTATATTTGATATTCGTTTGTTATTTCATGTGCACTAAAGAAGAAAGGCTCAGCAGAAATTGGAATCACAACAAACAATACCTGATAACAAAGAAACACAAAAAGGGGTGGGTTTGGGGTTATTCGGACAAAGAACAATAGAAAAAAGTATTATGAAACGGAAAAATAAGAAGTAAAGGAACAAAACAAAACAATAAGTACACAACGAACTAAATAAGTTAATGAATGGGAAGGGTATAACTCAAAACACGTGCTCCATCGTCCCATTACTCTCACACAGCTTCACTATGTTTGCGGTGCTCTACGTTCAGGACGCTGGAAGACAGGCATGAATATATTAGTCACGGTTGATTGCACGGGAGATGGAAATATGAACTTTAACATAGACCCTTTGGATCCAAAGAGGCCCGATTTCCTACTCATAGGGCACCCATCGAGTCAAAAGAAAGAAAACTTGGCATAATAAACTTGTGGGCACAACAAACAGGTGGTCAGAATAACATTTTGAAATTACAAAAAATATAAAATGCCAAACTTTGAAAGTATGATAGTGTATCCTTATGAGAAATTATCTAAAGAACAAGTACATCATAGGTGAAATGTAAAAAGAGCATACATCTCTCCAGCGGGGAAATTTTCTTACGGACTCCGCGCTGCAGGAGAGACAAACTTCAATCTTAAATAATCAATGATATGGAGTAAATGTACATAAGACAAAGTCTCTACAAATACATGGTAAGAACAAGCATTTGACAGTATGAACCCCTTAAAACATATATTTATATGAAAACGACAGACACTATATCCACTCAAGATAACTTTTGCATTTTCAGGATTAGCCCTCCCTGTATTTACAAACGTGTTCATTCTAAATGACATTGGATAAACTCTTCAAACCCAATTCGTGATATTTTTATAGTTTGTTCGTCATTTTCCAAGAAGATGTCAATACACGCTTCAACTCTTGTTAACACCTCCTGTAGCATCCCGACAAGAATGGTCAAAGAAATTACGGAAAAGCTTTCAAAAGAAGAGAAATAAGTAGATAAATTCAAATAAAAGCGCAGTCATTTAAGCCAGAAAAGTTCGTTTGCAAAAACAACTAAAAATTCATTTGACGTTTTGCAGTAAAGTAGAAGAGTGACAAGGGTGTAGAAAAACAGATTAGAAAATAGATAACTTTAGATCTAGACAAAAATCGCGTCTTTTATCTTGTGTTTACTATCAATTTTAATTTCGTTCGAGATTATTTTGCTTCAGCATTGGTTCCACTTGAAGACTCGAAGATTATGCAACCAAACAGTTTCGACTGATGACTTGCTATGAAAATCAGAGAAACTTCTTTTACACTATTATTCACATTGTAGTTTTGTAAAACAAAATGCTTTTGAATACTTAGATTAATTGCTTGCGTCATATTGACATAATTATATGGATTGGCGGTTCGGTTCTCACTTACTCTCCTTGTCCTCGTCGGTCATCACCATGGGCTTGGTCTCCTTGTATATCTTACCGATTGCCCGCACTTCCTCTTCGATGTACTGCACGAATTTCTTGGTCGCATCCTTACCGCAGTAGACGACTGGGACCTTGTAATCACCGTGAGCGTACTACACGTGAAAGCAGAAGCCCGATGAGCGCTGTGGTTGGCAGGCCTTCGTGTAGGATTGTAATGGATACGGCTGGCAGGTGCTGAGCTTCTTTACACCATCGAAGCCATAGACGTCGACGTTGATGTTGGGATTCTGCCTCTCAAATTTATCGATCACCCCGAGCGAGACTGGGACGTTGATGCCTTCTTGCCATTTCTTGTACTGAGCTACGCGGTAGGCATGATTGCTATCTATCTCATCATGATGAAGGGCCGCCAGTATCGCCCACTGGAAGCAGGCCGAAACCTATATATATCCTCGCCTTGTATACACATTCAAAGGGGCATAATCCAAACTACAATTATCATAGATATTAATCAAGTGTGTCAATTAATAATGTTACAAATTTGTTAATTGAATATATTTATGTGAAATAGAATACGATACTCAAGGAGTTTAATTTAATCATGAGAGTTGCCAAAGGTGTGATATAAGACAATTAAATTCACACATAATCAACTAAGCTGTTTTGAAAATGAAAATCCAAACAAAAGTTCAATTTATATTGATCAGAGACATATAACTATGAAAAAGAAAGGAAATGGGGTAAATGTCAAGGAGACAACATCCCATATCCAGGTTAAAACGACAAAAAACAAAACATCTAGGGGTCACCATATGGTCTTCAACACAGTGAGGAACCTCACACCATATAGTAAGCCCTAAATGGCCCCGAAAAGGTAAAAAAGTGAATAAATCAATGGAAACAAACCACATCCAATAACCCAAATATCAAGAAACTAAAACTTTATAAGAAGACAAGGACAAGCCAATGACCAACATATTCCTGACTTGGGACAGGCGCAAATATTGCGGTGGGGTTAAACTCGTTTTCTTGGATCCAAACCCTCCCCTATGTGTGGTGAATTTCTAAAAATAAATACACAAAAAGACTCAAAGTATATAAAGTCAGGGATATATAAAATAAGTCTCTGATTAGATATTAAAATTTTCGAAGTTTTCTGAATTTCACTATTAGCCACAGACACTCTTAGGTATACCAGATTAAAATATACATAAATAATACAAAAATTCAGATATCAGATACAAATTCATATAGAAAATAAGTGAGTATTGTCTGGATCGCTAGACTTCCAGAGCTGCAAAGACAGAGGCTGAGTGCATGCTTTGCAGCTCTACAAGCTTAGAACTAATCCAGATCAAAACTAAACAGCATGTCAATATTTACCTTCAAATGTTCAGAAACCCGCGGGAGTATTGGGGCGCTATGTCTGGATTGATAGGCCCGGGGAGCTGCGAAGTCAGAGGCTTAGATCATGCTTAGCAGCTCCGCAAGCCTAGCAGCAATCCAGATCAAAGCAACGCCCAGAGGGTTCCTTTAAACAATGAATATGTAAAAATATATTCTGTTTAAGAATAATTTAAAGAAAAGATATTTATAGATTGGGTGTTCTTTCATATGTATTTCATCATAAATATTTTATATAAAGAAACAAAAAACATAGAAAAAAGTATTGTGCATGAATTTATGATATTTATTTTTAAAGAGTTAGGAAATACAATGCTTATTTGTAAAAATTTTAA
>MJUU01029722.1:0-16381 GCA_002080025.1 Modiolus philippinarum
ACTTGACAACCCTTTGGCCAATTCACTTCAAACTTTGTAGAGGTATTGAATATGATGGCCTCACGATATGTATACTTTTTCGTGAAATTTCCATTTTTCTTGCAAGAGTTATGGGACTTTATTCGTCAATTTTAAGGCAATTCTTTACATGTCACGCTCTAACTTGACAACGCTTTGGCCAATTCACTTCAAACTTTGTAGAGGTATTGGATATGATGGCCTCAAGATCTGTATAAATTCGTGAAATTTCCATTTTTCTTGCAAGAGTTATGGGACTTTATTTGTCAATTTTAAGGCAATTTTTTACATGTCACGCTCTAACTTGACAACCCTTTGGCCAATTCACTTCAAACTTTGTAGAGGTATTGGATATGATGGCCTCATGATCTGTATACTTTTTTGTTAAATTTCCATTTTTTCATGCAAGAGTTATGGGACTTTATTCGTCAATTTTAAGGCAATTTTTTACATGTCACGCTCTAACTTGACAACCCTTTGGCCAGTTCACTTCAAACTTGGTAGAGGTATTGGATATGATGGCCTCACGATCTGTATAATTTTTCGTGAAATTTCCATTTTTCTTGCCAGAGTTATGGGACTTTGTTTTCTATTTTAAGGCAATTTTTTACATGTTGTGCTCTAACTGATAAGTACTTTAATCAGCTCACTTTAAACTTTGCAGATTAATTTCTTAAAGAGAAATCAAGCTTAATTAGGCAGTTACAGGTGCTTCTGAATTGAGAACCCCATACCTAAATCACTTAAAGTTTTGAAAGGTGACGACGGGCGTATAATGCGACTTGGCGCAGCTGTTTATTTTGCTTAAGTCCAGGTTAAGTTTTTTTGCTTAAGTACGTTCTCAATAACTACAAGTGATATGTCAATGATATTTGGTATATAGCTTGGTCTTGGTAAGTACATGTCAGTCAGCCATATGGCTTTTGACCTTGACCTCAATTTCACGGTCCAGTGACTGGGTTAAGTTTTTTTTGCTTTAGTCTGTTTCTCAATAACTACAAGCTATAGGTCAATGATGTTTGGTATATAGCTTGGTCTTGGTTAGTACATATGGCTTTTAAAGTTGACCTCAATTGACCCCAATTTCATGGTCTAGTGAACATAGTTAAGTTTGTATCTCAATTACTGTAAGTGGTACCATAATAATATTAGCTTGTAAGAGTAGTACATGACTGTTTTAGTGACCAAGCAGGGGCGGGCGAGACATCTACTAGGGTCCACACTTGTGTTGAGAAAATTCTGGTCATTATTTCTCTCTCAATTATGTAACTAAGAGTCCCTGAAAAGTTTACATTTGACAGGTTTTTTTTTTCATCAGACTGAAACATGCCACATTTGAAATATTACTAAATGGCATATTCCGGTGGTTGCATTTTACAGTCCAAATCTTAAATCATAAATGTTTTTGAATACATTTTACATACTAATCATATTCATGGTCCAAATAGATAAAAAATACTTATATTCTAGGTATCAAAATAGAAAATTGAGTATTTGAATACCAGTTAAAGTAATCTTTACGCAGACATCCAAGCGATACACATTGACATCCCTACAATAAACCAATATTCCTGCCACACACTATTCTTCTGAGAATTCCTTTCATCGCCTATTAGGGAACAGGGTTACAATGATTTGGTAGCTCTCCAGTTAGATAAAGTATGTTTGTAAATAGAAGTCTGTCCCTCAAGGTGAAAGGTCACATCCATCCACTGAACATATATTGGATATGTGCCAGGTTATTATACCCCTGCAAACAAAGTATGGGGGGTATATAGGAATCACCCTGTCTGTCTGTCTGCCCGTCCGTCTGTCAGTCCATCTGTCCACACTTCTTGTAAGTGCAACTCCTCTTAAACCACTTGAAGGATTTTGATGAAACTTTACACAAAGGAAGGACACGATATGGAGATGTGCATGAAGTATAATAGTTATTGTCCGAAACCAGGAAGGGGAGTTAATTCGACTTTGACTTTTCGTTGATTCCCTATGTATGAGTTACCTCGTAAGCGCAACTCCTCTTAAACCACTCAAAGGATTTTGATGAAATTTTACACAAAGGAAGGACACTATATGGAGATGTGTATGAAGGAATATAATTATTGTGCAAAAACAGGAAGGGGAAATAATTTGACTTTGACTTTTTGTTGATTGCCTATGTATGGGTTACAACGTAAGCGCAACTCCTCTTAAACTGCTTGAAGGATTTTGGTGAAACTTTACACAAAGGAAGGACACTATATGGAGATGGGCATGAAGGAATACAATTATTGTCTGAAACCAGGAAGGGGAGATAATTTGACATTGACTTTTGGTTGATTCCCTATGTATGGGTTACCTCCTAAGCGCAACTCCTTTTAAACCACCTGAAGGATTTTGATGAAACTTTACACAAAGGAAGGACACTATATGGAGATGTGCATGAAGGATTATAATGCAATTAAAATGGAAAACCTTTGCATTTATATTGTCCGAAACCAGGGGGAGATAATTCGGCTGACTTTTCGTTGATTCCCTATATATGGGTTACCTCGTAAGTGCATCTCCTCTTTAACCACATGAAGGATTTTGATGAAACTTTACACAAAGGAAGAACACTATATGTAGATGTGCATGAAGGAATATTATTATTGTTTGAAATCAGGAAGGGGAGATAATTCAACTTTGACTTTCGTTGATTTCTCCTGCAATTACCTTTTTTTCGAAGAAAAAGTTTTAAGCATAGATATTGTGAAGTCAAACTGTTGGAGAGACACACCTTTTTCATTGTTATCCTTTTGAAAAGTTGTTTTCAAAGTGTTGTAATGAAATTTCTCTAATGCTTATGACTTTTGTGTAAAATTCAAATAGGCTAAAAAAGAGGTGAACTTCATATTTGTCTGATTTAGATAGAGTATTTTCATTGGAATCCTTGTGAAAAGTTCTTTCTTGAAGATTATATCATTGTGTCCATACTTGTATTGTGTCCACACTTGTACTGTGTCCACACCTGTATTGTGTCCACATCAACTTAAATTTGCACTTGCCATATCGATCGAGGGGGTATTTTTGGCTGCCATTCGGCGACAGCTCTTGTTTGATGTCATTTTCAAAATGGGAGGAGCTGGGTAAACCTCAACATTGTTTAAGTGTATTGGAATAAAGAGACATCATTACAAGGATGAAAGAAAAGGAATTTGAAGAATTGAGTGGCATTTTGATAATAAATTAAACTGATTCCTTAAGACAAGCATTTTAGTAGCACCATACCAAGTTTATCTGTTTATTTCGTATACCCCTGCAATTTTTTGAAAAAATGTGATTTTATATGAAATAACATTATGTTTCAACGTTTGTTTATGACAATATGATCACTTGCTGTAGCTTAAATGCTAGGGATGGCAACGAGTACTTGAATACTCAAGTACTTGTTTGGAAGCCGAGTACTCGAGTACAATATTTGCACTCGAGTATACGGCCTAATAGGAAATTGATGGATATTGCCTAAATTTTAGTAAGGTCGTTTAATTATCTTTAATAATATATTTTCTTCTTTGAATTTCTTCTTGTATAAAAACATATATTTTCATTTTTTTTTTATTGCGCCTAAATTGCTAACGCTGAATATTTCTGTATTTCTACCGTGTTATTCTCCTTTTGTTTTTCTATAATTTACAAAAGTTCGCAAAAGTAAGCCTTTCAAATGAAATCACCACTTGATATTCATTGTCTTGTTTTATTGTAAAGACGGGTTCATACGGGTCCTTGAATCCTTGAAAAGTCATGGAATTTCAATTTGAAAATTAAAGGCTTTGAAAAGTCATGGAATCAAGTATTTTTGCCAAAATTCCTTGAAAGGCCCTGGAAATTAATCAAAATGTAAAAAAATATTTTTAATGTCGTAGGAAACTTTTGGGTTTGTTGTCTAACAATCTTGTCGGTGAGGTCAATATTAAGAGGAAATAATCATCCTGGTTTTTCTTTTTATCAACAGCTTTTCTCCTATTGATTTTTAATCAAAAAAGGAACCGGATAATTTGATCGGGACACAGCATGACTTTCCAATAATATTGTCAGAATGATTCATAAATGTCTGTGATTTTGGGTATGGAATTTTAAGAAAAATCCTTGAAAAGTCATGGAAAAGTCATGGAAAAGTGGAACAAAAAATTTGTATGAACCCTGTAAAGAATATATTAAAAAAAAATCTTTTAAGCGAATTTACAGTCATACGATTAATACTTTGAAACATGTCCATTAAGTTAAAGGACCAGTGAAACAGGAGAAAAAATTTTTATCAGCCAGACTTGCAACGCTATATTGTTTTTGTTAATCAGAAAAACCCTTAATTAACATTTAATTAGATAAAATAAGATCATGCAAACTTCTAAAGCACAAGCCGTCAACCGATTGTTTTCCAATAAGTGTTTGATTTTTATATATACAAAAGGTGATTAACTTTAGTACTCATTCAAATTGACAATGAAAATATGTTTTATGAATAAGACAAACATGAAAAGTGTCATTTAAAAGCCGAGTAGACAAACTTTGTAGGTCCTCGTCCCCATATTAAACAAATGGGCGCTAGTCATTATCAATTGCAATGATCCGAGTACTCGAGTACTCACGAGTATTTGTACCAAATACTCAAGTATCTATTTCCAGACTTTTTGCCATCCCTATTAAATACTGTTGAAAGTCACTTTAATACCTGTACAAACGAAGCAAAATTATCGTATACCAATTTTTAGCTCAAAGGACAGGTAGGCTTTTGCCATCACTTTGTGTCCTTGGTTCATTGTCTGTTTGTCATCAATTTCAAAAATCTTTTCCTCTGAAACCACTGGGCCACTTGTATTAAACTCGGCCTGAATCATCACCATTGTATGCAGTTTCAAAATTGTGTTTGATTAGTCAAAAGACCAAACAACATGTTCTCTGTTACAAAAAAAAAAAACATAAAGCTATTTTTTTTCAAGACATTTATTCAGGAGAAGATTGATAACTTTCAGTATAACACTTCGATGGAATTTGTATGATCTGTTTTTTGTCTTTATAGGGTCAATTCGATCATTGAAAAAAAGGCTTGCATTTAATAAGAAAATTAAAAGGTTGTTTTCTGCACCAAATTATTACTCTTAGATATTCTTCTTGAAAAATGATTTGTTTGACTAAATAGGAAGAAAATGGATGTATTTCATAGCTGTTTTTATCTAAACCTCGGTACCAAATTTTTTTTTGAATTTTACCAGTCATACAAGGGATGTGGTTGATTCTCACTTCCAGGCCAATCAAAGCACTTGATATCCAAACAGGATCCAATTTAGCAGTAGGAACTAGGAAACTTAAGTTACATCGGGTGCAAAAAAGGTCATACAGGTGATCATAGGAGCTTATAAAAATCATTAATCGAAAATGCCTGCATGATTGAAATATCATGACTTTCCTCTAGTAACTGTATAATCTTTGTCAAAATATTATTGGAACTTTAGGGAGGGGAGACATATGTTTTAATAATAGTTCCACATAAACAGTTACCCTAAGTTGATAGCAACTCAAATAACCAATATTAGAACGGTTGATATGCAGAACATTTTATTTTTGAAAACTCCTATTTTATACAGGGGAGATAATTCATTAAGACACAACAGTGAAAATCTGATTCTTGATGATTTCGTTTTTAAAAAATCAGACCTTTAGTTATATATTTCATAATTTATAAACAGCTAATATAGTAACATACTTTTATTGTGTTGCCTGCGTTCATGCAGTGGCGACATAGAGGGATCACTATCCGTCGTCTTGTGTGGGCGTCATTGTTCGCGTTGGCGTCACAACAATTTCTGTCACATTTTTCTTAGGAACTATGTGTCTGAGCTTTCTGCATTTGGCATGGAGGATCAGTATGGGGATCTATACCGTGTAACAGAGTTTGGGATCTCTCATATGCCCACCTACTGTTTGACTGAACTTTGAATATTTTTCTAGTCTTCAAACTTTCTGTCACATTTTCTCAGAAATCACATATCCCTGCCTTCTGCAATTTGGCATGGAGTATCAGTATGGGGACCTACAATGTGCAGGAGGGTCTGGGATCTCTTGCATGCCCACTTCCTGTTTGACAGAACTCAGCTTATTTGTTATTATGCAGGCGACACATGTCTACCGTGGAAGACTTACTACTAAGTCTAATTTTCCACCCAAATCTATGGTTGTATTGAAATTAATGAATGAAAAATATTATTTTTCCTGTAAATATATTGCCTAGCTGTTTTAAAATGTCAAAACAGGATTATTGTGGAAAGCTGCCCCTAGAAAAATGGAAAACCTTTGCATTTATACTTAATTTTAATTTAACAGTGGTCCCCCAGACTACCTAAGTGTCAGTACTTTTATAGACTGTATTTCAATATTCATACAACTTCACTTTGTAAAGTTTTGCCATAGCGCTACTGGATTTTTGTGTGGTACATCCAATATACACTTTTCCTTTAGTAGTGCAGTTTATAGAATATGGCATTATTATACCTATGTCTTCCCCTTTAATTTGTGTTATAAGATGTCCTGCATTGTTCAGGATATGTAGCAACCCAGTATTTAGTTCAGGTACTATAATATTGTCTGCAGGAGTCATTGCTATGTTTACTGGTATGAATAATTTGGATAGATTACTTGAATGATGTTTGCCATTGTATATGCTAATTATCTCCCCTTCTTGACTTAATACAAGGACTCTACCTCTGGAATTACAAGAAAGCTGATCTACTACACAGATGTTACCAGTTTGTGTAGTTGTTATTCTCCTTGGAAGTGAAAATATAGGTTTATTGAAACAGTCACGTTCATAAATTGTTTTGTGTTTACCCTCCTTATCCAATGAAATAACAGCCCTCCTCCCTGTTACCGGGAAATTATTTCCAATGGTCATAACTCCAACAAAAACTTTATAATCACTAGTGACATGGATGGCTGTTGGTAGTAATGGTTCTGTATGATACAAAGAATCTTGTAGCTGTCCAGTACTACAACTAATCTGTTTAATTACAGACCCTTTACCAACAAGAAGTAAGTCATTGTATGGTGTTACTGCCATGCCATAAGTCCTCATGTCAAAGCTGCAGATATTCTTTATGCCATTTTCTTCAAGTTGTACTTTCTGAGCTACATATTTATCGCTTATCCAGAGTGAATCAACACTTGGTGACATGTGATTGACACACTGTGATTTGTCTTCAACACAGGATGACATGTGGTCAAAACAGGGTGTCATGTCAAGACAATGTGACATGTGGGAAACCAAAGAAATGTCAGTAGTATATTCTTTTACTACTTTGATAGCAAAGTTTGTTGTATACTGTAGCGATCCTACATTATACTGGGTAATCTCCCCTGGCATAAAAATAGGCAAAGGAGTATGTTTAATCTCTAAGGAGTCTTCTGCTTCCTTTAATTTTTTTATACGACCGCAAAAATTTTTGTGGTCGTATAATGGTATGGTGCTGTCGTCATCGTCGTTGTCGTCGTGTCGTTGTCGTGGTCTGTAGACGCCTTTGTATTTGGGCAATAACTTAAGTTCCAGTCAATCAATCCTTATGAAATTTTAACACAATGTTCCTTGGCACAAAAGGAAGGCTTGGCATAGTTTTGGTCATTGGGGCCCCACCTGTTTTTAAAAAAGGGGCCAAGAAGGGTAACATTTGATGTTTTCACATATTTGACTGTAGAATCTTTATTATATATCAGATTTTGATGGGGTTTCTTTCAGTGTTCTCCGTAAGAAATTTCCAATCAGCAGATTTCACATCACATGTACTGTTCATGAGATAAATGGGTCCAAAAACGGGGAAATCTCAAAAATCTTTTTTTTTTCGTTTTTTATCCAATTTTGATGGAGCTACAAGGGGTCAAAGGGGCCTAAATTGCAAATTTTTGAAATATGTGAAATCTTTATTTTCCATCGGATTTCGATGGGATTTTTTTCTTTGAATTCCTCTCGATATAAGCCTTCGTGTGTCAACGGATTTTGTGTAGCTCTTACCGTTTCCGAGCTACAAGGGGTCAAAGGGGCCAAAATTGCAAATTTTTTGAAATATGTGAAATCTTTATTTTTCATCGGATTTTGATGGGATTTTTTTCTTTGAATTCCTCTTGATATAAGCTTTCAGTAAGTATGCAAATTTGGCATAGCTTTTCCTGTTTCTGAGCTAAAGGGGCCAAAGGGGCCAAAATTGCAACTGATTCAAGCTCTTTATTGTGTCCATTTAATTACTATATCTAGCTCTTTACTGTGTCCTCATTCATTTTGAATTACACTTGTTCAAATTTCAGTATTCGACATGCTGCGGTCGTATCATGCTGCGCTCGGCATAGCCCTTTATTTCTAGTTCTTCAATCTTTTGGAAGATTTTTTCTGTGTCATTTGAATTAATAATATCATCTAATTGTGTATCACTGCTGGTGATGTGTTCCTTAGTTGCAGCTATTCTTTTTTTCTCTCTCTCAATAGAATGGTAAAATGTTTCCCATCTCTCATCAACTTCCTTCAGTAATTCTTCAGTATATTGATCGATCGATTTTTTCAACGATAAATTTTGAACCTTTATTTTCTCTTTAATTTCCAAGTATTTCACATTTTCGGCTTTTCCGATTTCTTTGATTTGGTTTTCATCTGCAGCAGAATTATCAGTTTTGATCTTCAGTTTATGCTGTATATCTTTTAGTTTTTGAATTTGAATTGTATAGCCTTCACTTTTTTCTATAAACTGATGTCCATTATGGATTTCCACGATACACTTAGAACACGCTAAATGGTCACATGACTTACAGTAAATAACACAAACTTGACTGCTATGTTCTGTACACTGAATAGAACTAAATTTGAGTTCTGCAGGCTTGGAACCATTCTCCTCGATATCCATAACTTTTTGTTGTTTTTTTTTATACCCCCCGCAACGAAGTAGGGGGGGTATACTGGAATCACCATGTCCGTCCGTCTGTCCGTCCCTCCGTCTGTCCGTCCGTCTGTCCGTCCGTAGACATTTTTTGTCCGAAGCTTATCTCGGGAACTTCTCTGAATTGACTTTTCAAATTTTGTCAGAATGTTAGTAACTATAAGTACTTGTGCACCTCCTATTTTCAGATTGATTCATAAATTTTTAACAAAGTTATTTAACAAAGTTACAGCAATTTGTAGATTTCTCGTACTTAGAGTCTATATTGAAAATTTGTCCGAAGCTTATCTCGGGAACCTTTCTGAATTGACTTTTCAAATTTTGTCAGAATTTTAGTAACTATAAGTACTTGTGTACCTCCTATTTTCAGATTGATTCATAAATTTTTAACAAAGTTACAGCACTTTGTTGATTTCTCGTTCTTAGAGTCTATATTGAACATTTGTCCGAAGCTTATCTCGGGAACCTTTCTGAATTGACTTTTCAAATTTTGTCAGAATGTTAGTTACTATAAGTACTTGTGCACCTCCTATTTTCAGACTGATTCATAAATTTTTAACAAAGTTACAGCACTTTGTAGATTTCTCCTACTTAAAGTCTATATTGAAAATTTAAAAGGTAGGCTAAAAAGGTTTCCCCAACATTTTCCCTATCGAGTAGCAAAACATCTCTATGATAAATAGTTCTAATGAGTCTATGTCTTATCAAAGGATTTCTCTGTGCCTTCCTCTTATTTTAAGTTGCCTCAAAGTTACGGTGGACTATTGGAGTACCCCCATGGTACGTTTCTACGTCTGTAACTGTGCAGGGTAGGATCATCAACAAGAAGCGGGGGGTATAAATTTGTGGCCCATCAGGCCACAGTTACATCTAGTTAGATTTTGATCTTTTAATGTATTATATCTTAAAATGTGTTATTACACAGTAAAAAATTTCCAGCTTATTTTACTTCTGGGTTTTTCCACCTAAATGAATTATGGTTAACTTAAAATTGTCTTTTATGTACAGCACATATATCGACATTTTGGACTAGATTTAATGCTTTATTTAAAGCTTACCTACAAACAGATAATATCAGTATACCTTTAAATTTGTTATGGGTCATGCTTTTGGTATTGTGCTACCAATCTACCAAATTGGTAACACAGTTTGGGTGAAAAAGGTAAAGGATTGTACAGTTTTGCAACTCAATTGTTGCTATCAAACAGTAAAATTAGTTGAACAATTAGAAAAGTTGATACTCGCCTCTGGATATCTGGTATAACTTTATTGTCAATCTAGTAAAGAAAACCGCCTTAAAATGACACAAAACTTTTCTTAGGATGGGGAAATTCTATATTTCTTTTACAGTAATTCAGATCAGTTTTTATTGTCTTTTATATTACACACAAATATAAACTTGTGATATTGTATCTGGTACATTTTTTATATTTTTCAATCCAATTTTTTTTTAAGATGATCCTTGTTGGGACGAAAATGCAAAATCTCTTTTTTTCTATGGGAGATAATTATATCACATTTATGATCTCCCTTATTTATTTTTTTTTTCATTTTTCTATTTTTATCGAGAAAATAATAAAAATGGATAGTTTACTTATAAAAATATTTAATGACCCAAAAATTTATGGGTAAGCTGAGAATAGACTGTTAAACCAAACATTTTCAACTTTTTTTTTTTGCAACTCTTGAAAAATGAATTGCCCAAAGCAAATAAACCAGCTGATTATTTATTACCCAATCTGTAACCAAACACCAAAAACTAAGTAAAGAAGAATTCATCTGGTAAGTAAATTTTTTCAAATTGTTAAATCAATTTAAAATTATAAAAACAGCGAAGTCACATTATCCCTTCAATGTCGTAGTTAAGCAAGCAACTGGCGTATTGAAATGAAAAAAGTCCTTGTTTGGCATTTGTGACATTTTTAATGATATTCAAAACGCTTAATTAGTTATACTATAAGTATTCAAATACAGAAATGATTGCAACATGAAAAAGTGTCTATCTACCGTATATATACCAACTGAAGGGGAAATAAGAACCACAAGGTAAGTGGAACCAAACTTATAGACAATGGTTCTTGGTATAATATCAGGCATGTTGGCACCTCATTTTAGATGGCTGCTAACTAGGAATATAGTTTAACATTGTACCCTGTTTAAAACATATTAAAAAATACTTGCTTTTTGTCTCGCCCGCGACGAAAAAGTCGTGGAAGCGAGACTTATGGATAGCGTTTCTGGCGGTGGCGTCAACACTTGCAAACTATTGTGAATTAACTGGCTTATGTTAGTTGTAGGTCCATAGTATTTGATATGCAGTTGCATTATTATGGGTACAACTCAAATCCCTACTTAGATTATGGACTTGGCCCCCTTAGTCACGCATGAACGATCACTTTAAGTTTAGCAGCCTATACCAGTGTAGTCCTAGGCACTTGATATTTGCCATGCAGTTGCGTCTTGGGGAGTACATACTGATTCCATGCCCAGATGGTGACCCTGGCTCCTTAGTCATGCATGAGTGATCACATCATTTTTTTCCAAGGAAATTGTATACATAGTTAAAGATTATATTTTATTTTTATTCCTGCTGCAGTAGATCAATGTGCAAATTAAGGCGATGCAAGGGGTGGGCGAGACATATTCTGTGTCCACAGTTTATGAAACATTTTGACCAGTAAGAACCAAATTTAGTCTTGTAACCTATTACAAAATTTGGTGTGCTAGATTCTGGTGCATTCCAGGATTGATCACTGTTTGGAGCACAGTTGAACATATTTCCATATGTTGTACACATTTAAAGATCCTTTGCTCTATTAACACAGACAAAATATATGTACAGTGTCCTTCAAAATGTCCCAATCAATATTTCTTCATTTCAAATACTGTGAAAGTACTTTTATTCGTGGATGCCAATTTTCGTGGATTGCAGACAAGTCATAAGTTCACGGGTTCTTAAATTCGTGGTTTGAGACTTTCCACAGTACAAATCAACGGGAGATTTGTATTTCGTTGGGTATCAAATTTCGTGGTTTAAGTCAACCACGAAATCCACAAAAATTGGTACCCCACGAACAATAGTACTTTCACAGTACATGTTGCTTACAAGAAGTTTATCTTTATGACTATTTCTGACATGATAATTATTTTATACTTTCAGGGTATTATTCTTTCTGACATGATAATTATTTTATACTTTCAGGGTATTATTCCAGCCAAATATAATGAGATATTGAAGAAATGGGATGATCCAGAATTTAAGACATCTTTTCTGAATTATCTAGAAAAACCTAGTGGAAATGAAATTCCACCAAGGTATGAATGTATACAATGAATAATGATACTAAAGGAAAAAGGGCCATTCAGTGATGAAATTTGTTAACTTTCTGGGCTATGTTCAGAACATCCTCAAATGTTGTTTCGAGTCAAGTGAAGTGGTGTTTGTTGTATCCATGGATACGATTCTTTGATGAATTTGCAGATTCCCACTAGTCTTATCATATTCTGTTCTATTATTAATTGTAATTTATACTTATGAAAAAGAAAGGAAATGGGGTAAATGTCAAGGAGACAGCATCCCAGATCCAGGTTAAAACGTCCCAAAACAAAGCATCTAGGGGTCACCGGTCTTCAGTGAGGAACTTGTACTTGGGATGATATTCTTTAAATTTCCTGTAAATTGCATTGGTCATTAATGTCTGAATTCTCACCCTTGTGTTTTTGGTTTCCAGAGATTATATTCACTTATGTCAATTTTTGCTGCCTGTAAGCTATAAGACACCATTTTTTTATGTCCATAGCGAGTTTAAGTTTTTGGCAAAGTAATACTAACTTGAGGCTACCAAGATCAAAAACTAATAGCTATTCTTAAATGAAAGTGTATCTAACAGATCACATGTTGACACAGGTGTTGATAGAACTTGATGCATTCATCAAACTGGTCCACTGAATGAACAAATAACTATGAAAAATAGACCACCACAGTTATTGCAGTCATGTTGGGTAGGGGGAGATTTTCTTGAAAGAGAGACAACAGTATAAAAGCGCATTCACCAAATTGGTCCACTGAATGAAAAAATTGCTATGGAAAAGATTATTTCTATTTTACCTTTATTTTGTAAATACTATAAACTTGATTAGTTCATTCACTCACAAACATATCATTAAAATCCTTCAGAACTATTTATTTGTGACTTGTTCCAGTTTCTAGTTCAATAAATTCCATTTCAACAGCATTTTATCATTAGACCATCCATAGCAAAATGGGGGTAGCTATGTTACTCTACACAAGCTCAGCTGGAAGATTCATTGGTAAATTTTGATGTACTAATATGCATGGATATTAGTTATATATGTTTTTGAGATTTAAATTCTTCAACAGAATTGCTACATGATAAGGTCTAAAGAACTCATTCATTAAGTTTTTAAAATTTCAGTGTACAGAAGAATACAAAAAGTCACATTTTGATGGAAAAATATGAAGTCACATGTAAAAAATTTGAATGCAATAATGTTAAAGTAGTCGCAGACTACATATAAATTCAAAGGCAAAATGTATCTTTCAGGCCATATTTGCAAAATTATCAACCTGTCTGCCCCATAGAAATCAACCTTCCTGAATTTTTTTTTTCAAAGAGGCAGGTTCATTAACCTGGTTATCTAATCCTGTATTTCATGACGTTGTCATTGGATCATCATTACTTTCCAAGAAAATTACTAAAAAAAAACGTTTACTATTTGTTTTATATCAAGCTATTATTATGATGTGACATCACAAATTTCCCATAAATGCAGATTTTTAAAAATTCAATGAAAAATGAGAGGTTTTCCAGCAGTTTTTCTGTCTGGAAACATAGAGGACATTCTTTAACAACCTAAATATTTTGCCATTGAATAGCATATTATGCAAGAGATGTTCATACACAAAATACATTGTATTTAGGTTGTCAATGAGTGTGCTCCATATCTTGTAAGCCATTGAAAAGCTATTTTCCTCCAGTTTTGTCAAGATTTGTTATATTCCCCTATTTTAACAGCCAGTTTTTTTTTTAACATTTTAGTGAAGTAAGGACCTAAAAAGATTTGGACCCTATAACAAAACACAATAGGATCCAAATCTTTTTTAAGACGATTAAAAAATAAAATCCTCCTTCCTAACCCATATTTTTTGTGATCCTGGATGATGATCTACTAATTATGTTGAGATGGTCTGCAGAAATTAACAAAATCTGTGATTTTATATTATTGTCCCCCGCCACAACGCGGAGCGGGGACATAGAAATGCCGGGCGTCCGTGCATCCGTGTATCCGTCAGTCCATCACACTTTCTTGTAAGCGCTCTCATGCATACAAATTATAACGGATTTTCATGAAATTTATACCAAATATTAATATCACTAATACCTTAGTCAGGTTTGAAAATCAGCCTTGGTCGATACTTTTTGACGGAGTTATGAGACTTTGACCGAAATCATGACTCTGTTTTATCCAAAAATTGACCTTGTAAGCGCTCTCATGCCTACAAATTTTGACGGATTTGCATGAAATTTATACCAAATATTTATACCATTATTACCTTGGTTAAGTTGGAAAATCAGCCTTGGTCGATATTTTTTTACGGAGTTATGGGACTTTGATGAAAATAACGACACGATTTTAGCCAAAAATTAACCTTGTAAGCGCTCTCATGGCTACAAATTTTAACGGATTTTCATGAAATTTATACCAAATGTTTATATCACTATTACCTTGGTTGAGTTTGAAGATCAGTTTCAGTCGAGACTTTTTGACGGAGTTATTGGACTTTGTCCAAAATAACAACACTGTTTTAGCCAAAAATTGACCCTGTAAGTGCTCTCATGCCTACAAATTTTGACGGATTCTCATGAAATTTATAGCAAATGTTTATACCACTAATACCTTGGTCAAGTTCGAAAATCAGTCTTGGTTGATATTTTTTGACGGAGTTATGGGACTTTGTCGAAAATAATGACTCTGTTTTATCCAACAATTTACCTTGTAAGCGCTCTCATGGCAACAAATTTTGACAGATTTTCATGAAAATTATACCAATGTTAATTCCACTAATACCTTGGTCAAGTTGGAACATCTGCTGTGGTTGATCCTTTTTGTGTCGCCTGCACCTAGTGCAGGATCAACACATAGGGATCACTATCCGTCGTCTTGCGTCCGTCTGTCCGTCCGTCTGTCCGTCCGTCCGTCTGTCTGTATGGCTCAAAAATTTTTACCATTATCCGTATCTCCTCCTAAACCACTGGGTACTTTCCAATGAAACTTGCAGGAATGCTTCAGTATGTATTGTAGATGTGCACCATGCATTTAGTTTTTCTTTATTTACGTCTTTCCAGATTTTGAAGCTATATTTGGACTTTGTCATTTTAGCTTATTGGAGTCATAGGGTATACCTCCATTATCCGCAACTCCTCCTAGACTGCTTGGTACTTTCCAACCAAACTTGCAAGAATGCTTTAATATATATTGCAGATGTGCACTATACATTTAGTTTTTGATTAATTTTGATTTTTTTAAAATTTCTAGCAATGTTTGGACTTGGTCATTTTAGCTTATTGGAGTCATAGCTATATAGGGTAAATACCTCCATTATCCGCAACTCCTCCTAGACCGCTTGGTACTTTCCAACCAAACTTGCAAGAATGCTTCAATATATATTGCAGATGTGCACCATGCATTTAGTTTTTTGATTAATTTTGATTTTTTTCAGATTTTCTAGCAATGTTCGGACTCTGTCATTTTAGCTTATTGGAGTCATAGGGTATACCTCCATTATCCGCAACTCCTCCTAGACTGCTTGGTCCTTTCCAACCAAACTTGCAAGTATGCTTCAATATATATTGCAGACATGCACCATGTATTTAGTGGTTGATTAATTTATATATTTTCAGATTTTCTGGCTATGTTTGAACTTAATTTTAATTTTGTTTTTTGTTTTTTTTATTATCATTGGACTTTGTCATTATATAACAAAACAGGAATTCTTAAAATATATAGTGCAGGCGACACATGTGTTCCGCAGAACACCCATGCATTTTTTATCCACACATATTTAATTATGGAACTTCCCTGAATGTTTGAAAATATTTCGATTTCATATACAGTATACTAGTATATTGCATGAGCGGCAGGGGACCCAGGAATTCTATTCTTGTTTTGTTTATAAATGAACCAATAATTAATTCTTTATATGTTACAGAATAGAGAAATCAGTGACTTTTCTTCTGAAGAAAATGAAGGATTTGTTTTTATTCCTGTACTTGCTGCCAAGGGCATTAACTCCTCAGTTAGAGAGAATGGTGGGACAAATCCGAGAAAGGGCAAGACAGAAACTAAAAGATTTTAAAGATTACCTGTCTGTCAAAGCACAGAGAAATATAACTATGACATCATATCCTTAT
>MJUU01029728.1:0-36267 GCA_002080025.1 Modiolus philippinarum
TAATAACTATGTTCCAGATGGTGGCCATCTTGGATGAGGTACGGACCTACCAAATACATTTTTTGGATGGGACCACCTATGGACCATTGTGGCTTTGTTTGGTTCTAATTGGACTAGTAGTTTCTGAGAAGATCTTTGAATGTATATTCCATAGGGTCAGGTGAATGTTAAAACTATGTTCCCGCTGATGGCCATCATGGATGAGGTACAGATCTGCCAGATACCTTTTTTTTGAAGGGACCATCTAAGCACCATTGTGACTAAGTTTAGTTATAATTGGACTGGTAGTTTCTGAGAAGAAGATCTTTGAACGTCTTTTCCATAGGGTCCAATGTTAAAACTATCTTCCTGCTGGCGGCCATCTTGGATGAGGTACATTCCTGCCAGATACATTTTTTTGGATGGGACCTCCTAAGGACCATTGTGGCTTAGTTTGGTTCTAATTGGACTAGTAGTTTCTGAGAAGAGGATCTTTGAATGTATATTCCATAGGGTCGGGTGAATGTTAAAACTATGTTCCCGCTGGCGTCCATCTTGGATGAGGTACAGATCTGTCGGATACCTTTTTTGGAAGGGTACATCTAAGGGCCATTGTGACTAAGTCTGGTTATAATTGGACTGGTAGTTTCTGAGAAGAAGATCTTTGAATGTCTTTCCCATTGGGTCCAATGTTAAAACTATGTTCCCTGCTGGCGGCCATTTTGGAGGAGGTACCGACCTGCCGGATACCTTTTTTGGATGGGACCATTTAAGGACCATTGTGACTAAGTTTGGTTATAATTGGGCTGGTAGTTTCTGAGAAGAAGATCTTTGAATGTCTTTTCCTCAGGGTCCAATGTTAAAACTATGTTCCCAGCTGGCGGCCATCTTGGATGAGGTACTGACCTGCCGGATATCTTTTTGGATGGGACCATCTAAGCACCATTGTGACTAAGTTTAGTTATAATTGGACTGGTAGTTTCTGAGAAGAAGATCGTTGAATATCTTTTCCATAGGGTCCAATGTTAAAACTATGTTCCCCGCTGACGGCCAGCTTGGATTAGGTACGGACATGCTGGATACAATTTTTAAAGGACAACCCAAGGACTATTGTGACCAAGTTTGGTTCCAATAGGCCCAGTGGTTTCAGAGGAGAAGATCTTTGAATGAAAAGTTTACGATGGACGGACGGGCCGACGGACGGACGACAGACGCCAAGTGATGGCAAAAGCTGACCCTGGCATAGCCAGTTGAGCTAAAAAGTTATAGCCCTTACACAACTTTTCCCTACAAAACCAATAATCTCCGAAATTTCAGAGGAGGTCAGCATTGGATGTGTTTCCCATCAATTCCAATGTTAAATGTATGAGGTGAAGACTTGCCAGACACATCTATTCAAGGGGACCAACTAAAGACAATTGGGACCAAGATTGGTTCTAATTGGCCAAGTACCCATAGTTTCAGAGCAGAAGATCTTTGTAGAGTCCAATGTAGAAATAAGTTCCCTGCAAGTGGTTATAGATGAGTTACAGAATTGCCAAAAACAATTTTTAAGGGATTCCCAAAGGACTGTGTGACCAAGTTTTGAATCAATTGGCTTTGTTGTGTTTGAGAAGAAGATCTTTGTACGCTAATGTTAAACTATGGTCCTCTCTGGTGCCAATCTTTGGTGTAATGCAGACTTGCCATAAACATTTTAAAGGGGGACCACTCAATGACTAATGTGATCAAGTTATGATCCAACTTGCTTTGTTGTTTCAGAGAGGAAGATCTTTTTTGAAAATGTAAAAATAAGTTCTTCACTGGCAGCCATTTTGGGTGACGTTCAGATTTGCCGGACATATTTTTTAGGGGGACCACTCAATGACTAATGGACCCAAGTTTGGATCTAATTGGCTTTGTTGCTTTAGAGGGAGGATCTTTGAATGCCTTCCTATTAGGTTTAATGTTAAACTGGTGGCTATCTTGATTGAGGTTGAGACTCGCCAGACATTTTTTTAAAGGGGACTACCAAAGGTCTATTGTGACCAATTTTGCTTTCAATAGGCTGATTAGTTTCAGAGGTTTTCCAAAAGGGTCCAATGTTGAATCAAGTCCTTCTGGTGGCCATCTTGGATGAGGTGTGGACTTATCAGACACTTTTTTAAAGGGGACCATCCATGACTATTGTGACCAAGTTTGGGGTGGTATTAAGGTAAAAAATAATAAATTACGTATATACAAAATTATATTTGTGTATGTACATAATTAATTACGTATATTCGGAATTAGATTTATGTTTATGTTAGCAGCAATAAGCAAAATCAGTCATTAAGCCTATTACCTAGGCAATAAGCTAATGCCTAGTAGGCAGTAATGTTATTGACTGAAATGGTTCAGGCATTAGTCTTAGAGACAAATAAATAGACCTATTGCCTGAATAAAATGGCAAGGCATTAGAATTATTGTAGGTACTCCAACAAAGAATTTTGTGAGCAAAGTATTATGATTTATCAATTTTCATTGCACAAATATATAATGTTGATGTGGTGCATGAAGACGCACGTTAAGTCTTGTACTTAAATTACAATTCATACTTTTCAACTGCAAAGTTTCAAATAGATTCATGAATGCACGTAGGTGCAGGGCAATTTTAACTTTTACTTGTTTTTGTGCAATTTTCTTGAATTTTCTTCATAGTTTATCTCAATTAGTGGCCAAAGGGCTGCAACTTCAAATAATTTTTAACCAGTTTTTCCTTAGCTCTCACTAGTACTGGTAGATGCGAAGAAAAAAATACCGGAAGTGGAAAAATTGTAATTTTTTTAATCAGGCTTATTATCCTTAGTCTAAATTTTTTGGGGATTGAAAGTTCAATTTTTTATTATTGAAGCAGATAACTATCCTTTTGCATCATTATATTTATTATGGGGTGGTATTGAATGGGAACATTCAGTTTTTTCATTGGAGTATCTACTTATTGCCTAGTGACTTTTTATACTATGAAAAAAGAAATACAAAATTTTATTATGCAGATAAAGTATTCACAATCAAAACTAGATGGAACTGTCAGAAACCCTTACCCTACAAGTACAAGATGTCGGAAACGACAGTGATGTTTGACACAGAAAAGAGTTGTTACAGAGCCTTAGCATAGTTTAGCATAGTTTATTTGTATTTTTATGCCCCCGAGTCTTTAGATCGGGGACATTTTGTTTTTGCCCTGTCTGTCTGTCCGTCTGTCTGTCTGTCTGTATGTATGTATGTATGTATGTATGTCTGTCCGCAACTTTAACCTGGCTAATAACTTTTAAACCAGATGTGATAGGACCTTCATATTTGATATGTGCATTGATCATGTGAAGCTTAACTCCATTTTGAAATTTCACTCAGGTCAGGTAAAAGGTCAAGGTGACAGAGGTCAAAAGGTCAAAATCTAGATTTTGCTATAGCTCATTAATTACAGTTGATAGAGGCTTGACATTATATATGTGAATAGATCTAATTAATCTGAATGCAAATCTACCAAAAAAATTTGGGTTATGTCAAAGGTCAAGGTCACTGAGTGCAAATTTGAAAACTTTAACAAAAACTTTGCCTTTATCTTTTCAGCCAGATGTGATAGAACCTTCATATTTGGCCTGTATATTGGTCATATGAAGATGAACAGAATTATGCATATTTTGCCAAGGTCAGGTCAAAGATCAGTGTCACAGAGGTCAAAAGGTCAAAATATAGATTTTGCTATGGCTCGTTAGTGGCTTGATATTCCATATGTGAATAGATGTAATAAATCTTAGTACAAATCCATCAACAAATTTCAGTCAGGTCAAAGGTCAAGGTCACTGAGTGCAAATTTAAAAACTTTTAACATTGCCTATATCTTTCTAACCAGATGTAGTAGGACCTTCATATATGGCCTGTATATTGGTTATATGAAGCTGAACAGTTTTATCCAAATTTCACTTAGGTCAGGTCAAAGTCACAAGGTCAAAAGGTCAAAATCTAGATTTTGCTGTAGCTCATTACTTATAATTGCTAGAGGCTTCATATTCTATATGTGAATAGATCTAATAGAGCTCAAAACAAATCTACCACAAAAAATTTGGTCAGGTCGAAGGTCAAGGTCACTGAGTGAAAATTTGAAAACTTTAACATTGCCTAAATCTTTTCAACCAAATGTGATAGGACTTCATATTTGGCTTGTATATTGATCATGTAAAGCTGAACACCATTATGCAAATTTCATTTAGGTCAAGGTCACAGAGGTCAAAATCTAGATTTTGCTTTTAGCTCGTTAATTACGATTGGAAGAGGCTTGATATTCTATGTGTGAATAGATCTAAGGAGCTTAGTACAAATGTCTACTTAACCTTAATTTCTATTGATTGCAGTTTTAGCAAGTTTGTATTGTAGACATGGTTGTTACTGGGGGCATAGTGTTTCACAAACACATCTTGTTAAACAAATTATTGTTAGTAACGATATTACTACAAGGAATTCAAGGACACGTGGTTGGTAGGTACAATTTAAAAAAAGAAAAACATATGTGGTCTTTGAGGAAATTTACCAAACTTGGAATGACAAATTTTGGAAATCCAACTGGTGAAAATCTTTATTCTAATTGAAACAAGTTCTTAAACTATGGTTACAATGTAGAATCCCAAAATGTCAGTTATCTTTCAGACTTTCGGGAAATAAAACAAAAAACGGAATCAAGCATTTTGAAAACTAATAAGTGAAAATGTCTGTCCTAATCAGATTCTGAAAGTATTGTTGCTTAGTAGTAATTTAAAAAATAAGTGGTCTTTGACAATTTCAGGATTGATTGATTGATAAGTTAGAGTTTAACGTCAAGAGAGCAATATTTGAGCTATATCAGGACGAAAGCAAGTTAATAAATTAAAAAAATAAGTAAAAAATAAAGCAATGCAACTGGGAAAAAAGGGGGAAATGGGTAGGGGAAGGAAATTTAGCCTTCTATACGAGACCCAGTGACTCTGTTCTTCTTGGAAAAATATAAAAGGGGTCTTTATACTGCATGGAGCCTGGTGTTTTTCGACAGTTTTGCTAAAATGGTTCATGGTCAGGCTTTTCTGTATTATGACCTGACTACCCGCATAGACAGGGCATCTCTGTAGCCGGAGCCCCTTGAAGCCGATTCAGGTACCGGGGACAATTTCAGGAGATTTACTAACTTTAGAATCAAATGTTTATGAAATCCAGTAAATGAAAATATGTGTTCAAGCCCTTTCAGATTCTACAATTATGGTTGGTAAAAAATAATTAAAAAAATAGTGGTCTTTGGCACTTTCAGGAAGTTGAATCTATGGGTTCAATTGTTTTCAATGTAGAATTATACTAGAGCTGTCGGCAAAGCCAGACTTATACCCCCCGCAACTGCATATGAATACCAAGCCATGTCATTTTGAAATTTGACCTTCAGCCACATGGTAATTCGAAAGTTAATCTTACAGAAATAAAGCCCTTCAGGACTTAAGTTGCAGGTTTTATTCCAATCAGTTCATATCTGCTACTTCATATAAAGGGTAATACATTAAATAATATATAACTCGGTGGATACAAAGATGATTTAACCATGCTCAAGACACAAAATGAACAAGGATTTACTATCATAAAGGTCAAAGGTCAAAGTCAAGGTCACAGTAACTTTAATTTGGTACACAACACATTGCCTTCCCATGATGCATCCACAATCCTAGGTGCTACGATACAAAAGTTCTGCTCTGGACAAAATGCACATGGTTTTACTTTCATAAAGGTCCAAGGTCTAAGTCGAGGTCACAGTGACTTTAATTTGGTACATGACACATCACCTTCCAATGATGCATCCACACACCATGTTTGATAACCCTTAGTGCTACAGTACAAAAGTTCTGCTCTGGACACAAATGCACATGGTTTTACTTTCATAAAGGTCAAAGTCAAGGTCACATTAACTTAAATTTGGTACACAACACATCACCTTCCCATGATGCATCCACATACCAAGTTTGATAATCCTAGGTGCTATGGTACAAAAGTTCTGCTCTGAACATGAAATACACATGGTTTTACTTTCATAAAGGTCAAAGCCAAAGTCAAGGTCACAGTGACCTAAATTTGGTACACGACACATCGCCTTCCCATGATGCATCCACATACCAAGTTTGATAATCCTAGGTGCTACGGTACAAAAGTTCTGATCTGGACACGAAATGCACATGGTTTTACTATCATAAAGGTCAAAGGTCAAAGTCAAAGTGACCTAACTTTGGTACGTAACACATTGCCTTCCCATGATGCATCCACACACCAAGTTTGATCATCCTAGGTGCTACGGTACAACAGTTCTTCTCCGGACACGAAAGGGTACGGACCGACAGACGGACAGACATGGCGATTCCTATATACCCCCCAAACTTCGTTTGCGGGGAGTATAAAATTAGTCTTTGAGACTTTTAAAAAATTTGCCAAAAACTGAAATCAAATGTTTAAAAAATATCACAGTAACTTTGGTATTCTGTAATTTGATATCCAAATAGTGGTAGTAGAATTTCAAAAAATATAACTTGAATCCCTGCACATTTAGCTGATGCTGTTAAATCTACCATGCAGTGAGTATAAGGAACAATTTGTAGATATAACTTTCATTAGATTGTTTGCAATAGGGTCCAATGTAACACTGTGTTTACCTGTTGGCAGCCATCTTGGATAAGGTGTAAACTTGCGGGAACAATTTTTTTTTACATGGGACCAGTCAAAGTTTATTGTGACCAAGTTGGGATCGAATTGACTTTATTGTCTCAGAGTGGAAAATCTTTTTTTTCCCCATAAGAGTCAATAAGAGTCCAATGTTTTACTAAATTCCTGGCTGGCAGCCATTTTGGAGATTGGATTTGCTGGACATACTTTTCAACCGGGGTCAACTATGGACTATTTTAACTATGTTTTGTCCCAGCTGGCCTGATAGTTCTAGAAGAGATCTTTAAATAAATTTTCTATAAGGTCAAATGTTAAACTAAGTTCCTGGCTTGCGGCCATCTTAGATCAGGTGCAGACTTGGCTGACTTATTTAAGAGGAACAACCAAGGACTAATGTGACAAAGTCTGGATCCAATTGGCCCGATGGTTTAAGAGATCTCTGAATGAAAAGTTTATGAAGGACAGACAAAGGATCGGCAAAGGATGAGAGACACGAGGAGATGGTAAAAGCTCACCCTGGCTATAGCGAGGTGAGTTAACTAAAGATGTCAGCAACACTAGACTAATACCCCCTGCATCTGCATTTGAGTACCAAGGATTTCATTTTGAAATTTTGACCTTCAACCACATGGTTATTGGTAAGTAAATCTAACAGAAACAAGACTAATTACATGTCTGAACCTGCGTCACCGTCACTCATGTTCAACTGAGAAAGTGTTTTTTTCAACGTAACAGAATGTCATGTATAGGTTTGCCAATTCAAACAAGTATTCATTTACTTTATTACCAAAACATTCTTCAAATGCAAATTATAATTGAGTTTATATTAAGTTCAACCCTATTACCAACTAAATGTACAAAGTTGAACAAAGCATAAAATGAAAATAGTCTATATCACTTCAGCAAAGGAGAAAACCATACCTGAGTTTCAAATAAACACATTCTTTGAATCTTTATGAGAAAATATGTGAAAGCAATGCAAAAATTCAAGAATAGCTGCCCATGATCAGTGCTTTCATAACTCAGCAACATCTCTGGACAAAAACTAAGTACCATGATGAATATGATGAGATAAGGTACCAAGTTCAATAATGGATAAATTTGATATTTTTTAATCAAAACTGGCCTTAAATGGAGCTTCACATCATCATTGTGTTCAAACAACAGTGCAAACTTTAAGAGGTATTTAGTCCCCAATTTAATCAAGAGATGTGAATGTTTCAGATTACACAAGCCATGCCACACTGTAATATTAAATTATGATTATGCTGAAAAAATTACTAGGACAAGGACGATTTAACCAAGCTCTGGACACAAAATGAACAAGGGTTCACTATTCTAAAAGTCAAAGGTTAAAGTCCAGGTCATAGTGACCTAACTTGTTATGATGCATCCACATACCAAGTTTGATCATCCTAGGTGCTAAGGTACAAAAGTTCTATTTCGGACACGAAGTGCACATGGTTTTACTATCCTAAATGTCAAAGATCAAAGTCAAGGTCATAGTGACCTAAATGTGGTACACTTCACCTTCCCATGATGCATACACACCAAGTTTGATAATCCTAGGTGCTACAGAACAAAAGTTCTGCTCTGGACACGAAATGCACATGGTTTTACTATCATAAAGGTCAAAGTCAAGGTCACAGTGACCTATATTTGGTACGCAACACATCGCCTTCCCCATGATGCATCCACACACCAAGTTTGATAATCCTAGATGCTACGGTACAAAAGTTCTGCTCCGGACACGAAAGAGGACAGATAGACAAACAGACAGACAGACAGACAAGGTGATTCCTAAATACCCCCAAACTTTGTTTGCAGGGGATATAATAATGGGTGTTGAATTTCTGACTTGATCAACTGAACAAAATTAGTGTAAATATTACCAAGTTGGTGTTTGTTGTGCAACCTTGGGGAGCAATCAAAAGATGTTTTGACTGTTAAAAACAGGCAAATAAGCCAATCCCATGATCAAGTATTGAGAAATACATACTGCATTATGGGATAGGATTTTTTTAAAATGTTTTTAATATTCAAAACAGTCCATTGGTTCTTAGAATTTAGAAGTATGGAAATTCTATGTATAGAATAATAAAAAAAATATAAGACTTAAATATTTTTATCACATATTCACATATCAAATTACAAACATATCTATTAAATGTACATATTTTCACTTGACATCTGGATGAATTCTCTTATAAATAATCTCTGTTCTCCCTTCCTTCATAGCGGCATATCTAGCTATAGTAAACAGAAAATCACTTAATCTGAAAAATACAAAGAAAATTAATGTACTAGAGGCTTTGTTTCCCTTAATATTGAAATCCCACTAAAAAAATTTTGTGATGATAATTGTTTCCTGATGTTTTTTTTATTGTTTTTGTCCAGAAATAGCTGAACTATCAATATTTCTTTTATTTCTCTCTAGTTTTTAAGCTTCCTGATCGGTGTGAGAAAAACATTCCTACTCTCTAGATAAAAGGTTGTTCTATTTCAGTGATTCGGGTCAAAATTCAATTATAACATCAAATATGTTTGCCATCTTATGATTTTACCATTGTGACAACATGAAAAAGGGTGACAATGCCTGATGACGTCACGCTCAAAGAACACATTTATTTTGGATCAGCAGAAAAGGGAGGTCATGTATATGTTAACTATATACTTTATAAACATTAGGGAAAAACATAAGGAGGACCATGTGGAAGATAATTGAGTTACAAGCAAAGAAACAATATTTTAATAAAAAGAAATATTTTCATAAAAAATGTCTGTTGTATTACTTTATATATACTGAGAACAATTATTATTTACACATTACAACAACAGAAGCCAACCAAAGCAGATAATTATGCTGTTTTAGTTATGGCGGATTTCCTGGATGATTTACGTATTTTATTTGCAATTCTTCAATGAACATACCAATATTCCTCTAGTAACACCTATAAAACTCCTTCTAAACTCCTGTCTTTTATTTTTCAATCAACCAATCAAGATTCTATAGCCATTCTATTGTATACCAATTTGTCATTACTTGAGTAACAAGGTATACCCCTTCAGGGAGTTCAAATTGGTATACAACAGAATTCTATAGAATCTTGATTGGTTGATTGAAAAATAAAAGACAAGTACATTAATCATCTGGGAAATCTGCCATAATAGCAGCTTTTTGAAATCGATTAGTTAAATAACTTTCAAGTAACTTAAATAGCATATCTACACTCTAGATAGTTAAATTTCAAAATATTCAAATTGCTCAGTTAGCCTTGCTTTTTAAATTTTTGAACTGAATCTATCTCAAGTTGAGATATCTTGTTTCTCACTAGATGCAGTTATACAATATGTTTATATCTTATTTACTTTATTAGAAATGGGACAAAAACAAAACTTGTCCATTTTCTACAAGTTTTTGAAAAAACAAACCTTAAAGTATATAATAATATTTTATGAAAAGACAATATAAAGGTTATTTAAATAGAAGAAAATAGACTAGAGTTTCTGAGAGGGACCTAAACACAAAACTAGACTTAAGTCGTTCAAGGGTGAAAAATGATAATTTTGTACAATTTGTATTGTGTGAATATCGATATGCACAATCATGTAAAATAAATAACATAACAGCAGGAAATCTAGTGGTATAAAATAATCTCCCTTCTAGAAAAACTCTTCTGTGTTTATATTTTTTTCTCAACAAATTAAGAGCATGGCGACGAAAGTAAACAACCGAAAAAATGTTAATATTAAAAAAGAAATAAATGAATACAATATTTAGTGAAATGTCATTCAATTCCTACACATTTGCTTTGTAGGGAAAAAGTGATTAAACCTGCCCACAAGAAGGGGTGATACGAGAATTTCTTAAATAATTCACTGTCATGATAAAAATATTCAATGGACAAACTGGTCAAAATCAATTGCTATCTGGCATTAAAATGCATGTACCCTGACAAAACAAGAGCTGGCGCCCAATGGCAGCCTGATATACCCCCGCTCATTGAACCCTGAATCAATGTGGCAAGTGCACATTTAATTGTATAGGGACACAATACAGGTAAGGACACAATACAAGTATAAACACATTGATATAATGAATAACAATGATGTCTCAGCAAACAGGAAGTGCTTATGACTTAACCTTGACATCTAAAAACACGATAGATTGGACCAAAAGGAAGCTCTGTGCAAAACTACAATTGAACCCCACTTATAGTTTCAGAAAAAATTGTGACGAAAAATTCCATATATTGTACAACAATGAAAAACTATGATGTCTCGGCAAACAGGAAGTGCTTATGACTTAACCTTGAAATCGGAATACACGATAAATTGGACCATAAGGAAGCTCTATACAAAACAACAATTGAATCCCACTTACAGTTTAACAAAAAATTGTGACGAAAAATTCCATATATTGTACAACACTGAAAAACAATGACGTCTCTGCAAACAGGAAGTGCTTATGGTGTAACCTTGAAATCCAAATACACGATAGATTGGACCATAAAGAAGCTCTGTGCAAATCAACAATTGAACCCCACTTACAGTTTCAGAAAAAATTGTGACAAAAATTCCATATATTGTACAACAAATGAAAAACTATGATGTCTCAGCAAACAGGAAGTGCTTATGACTAAACCTTGAAATCGGAATACACGATAGATTGGACCATAAGGAAGCTCTGTGCATAACAACAATTGAATCCCTCTTACAGTTTCAGAAAAAATTGTGACGAAAAATTCCAAATTCCATATGTTGTACAACAATGAGAAACAATGATTCTCGGCAAACAGGAAGTGCTTATGACTTAACCTTGAAATCGGAATACACAATAGATTGGACCATAAGGAAGCTCTGTGCAAAAAAAAAATTTAATCCCTCTTACAGTTTCAGAAAAAAATGTGACGAAAAATTCCATACATTGTACAACAACGAAAAACAATGACGTCTCGGCAAACAGGAACTGCTTATGGCATAACCTTGAAATCAGAATACACGACAGATTGGACCATAAGGAAGCTCTGTGCAAAAGAACAACTGAATCCCACTTACAGTTTTAGAAAAAATTGTGACGAAAAATTCCATATGCTGTACAACAATAAAAAAAACAATGAAGTCTCGGCAAACAGGAAGTACTTATGCGGTAACCTTGAAATCTGTATATACACATCGGACCATCATGAGAAAGCTTTTGCCAAAATATGATTTCATTCTGTAAAGTAGTTGCTGAGAAAAGTGTGGTTACGGACGAACGAACGAACGAACGGACGAACGGAGGTAAACCAGTATACCCCCACTACTATGTAGCGGGGGTATAATTATATGTACAGATATATTCTTTATCATTCTATTTATAGACCATTTTAGTGACGATTACTTTGTAAGCAACAATGTCATCCAAATCTCTTTCAATGTTGCCAAGCAAAATTATGTCGTCCTGAAACAGCACCATTTCTGTTTTATACCCAAGATCTCATAGGTAATCATCATTACAAGATTTCATTAGTTCAATTGTCAAGTCTAAGTATCGATAAGGAAAAGAGGTGCGTTTTCATTGAAAGAAACCACATGCTAAGTGAGTAGTAATAGGTTTTGTAAACAAATATGGAAAGTTAAAAGGGGAAATATGGTCATTTTATTTCATTTATTGTATCTTAACTACTGCATGTACCCTGCCAAAAAACTGGCACATCAAAAGATGATTATTTAAAGAAAAGGCATATATTTTCTGATTAATGTCAAGATATAAGAAATGACTGCCATCCAAAAGTTTTATAAGCATCAAATCATCGAAAATGTAAGTTTTCTTCTAAAATATGCAAAGTCCCTTCAATCAAAAACTTTTTGTCATTTTTCTATGTTAAAGTCTGTCACATGCACTTGAAAAAGTAGAACATTTCATATTATAAGTAACTTTTAAAGCACATGACAACAGACCTAAACAATACAATCGACTTTTTTATCTTTTCTAAACGAGAGCTCACATTCTTTTGTTTAAATACAACTGGATATCAGACTGATAATAATACCTGTTTATATATTTTAATGGTTCTGGTCCTATTTCTTCAGCTGTATACAATGGGGTCAACCTTTAACAGAGTGCCAGAATAAAATACATTGAATTACTTCAAAAAATGTTTAACTTGTAGTTCTTTGCTCTACTAATTTGAATGCTTCATTGTTCATGTGCGTGTTCACAAATGAAAACATCAATGTATTAACAAATGATGCATGCACATCATATATACTTATTGTGATGGATCTATCGCCTGATGATGCTAATAGTTTGTGGTGATTCACAAAGATCATTATCCATTTATAATCATAAGTCTAAAAATTACCAAAAATATTAAACCCTCTGATACAATCTTAATCTGGTGAAACTCCTCCAAGCATCAAATCATAATAGACACGTTTTTGCTGTGGTAATTGGTAATGTGGTTATATATTGCTGGACTTGCCTGGATTATATATTTTGCCTGATTCTCTCTTTGTTTGTTTGCAATGTTTCCTGTCACAATTGGCCAATTTAACAGCTTATATCTTTTGAAAACTGTTTGTATGAAACAAGAGCTGTCGCCGAATGGCATCCAATTATTTAAGTGTGTGTGAACCCAATACATAAGTGGACATAGTGTAAAGACAATACAATTATGGAAATGTTCCAGACCATATGTGTATTTGGACTGTACGTGTACGGTCCGGACCATACAAGTATTTTTTCGAAATACCCATACGATCGGACCGTACACGTACGGTCTGGCTGTTTCAAAGTCTTGCGTGTTCTTGGATAATATAACAATAAAATAACATATCATAAAAGTATAATTAATTAATTAAGCTCTTATGTTTAGAAACATCTATGATTTTCTAAAAAATGTTATTTCAAAGAAAATAAGAAAAAAATAAGAATTTACCGTAATTATGTTTTGGAGTTGCCTTTATAAAATTGACTTATTAATGGAACGTAATTTCGATAAAATAATAAACAAAAAACTAGTGTTTCGTAAGTAATAAATGGAATGTTAATTGAAATAAAATGTATGGTCTTCTTGTCTGAAAATCTTGAGAAAAAAATCATTGAATACAACCTCGAAGGAACAACAGTTTTTTCCCAATTACCCCAAAAAGGGTGCAAATCCCAAAATCTCGTAAAGGGACAGCTGAATAAAAATAACAGCGGAAATAACATGTGCAGTGTTTCAAAAAGGAATACCCACTGCCCGCGAACAAAACTTCTTAACGTAAAAATGAAGTCTATGTATCACCTTTAAAATTTGTGAGAAAAAGTGAATTTTTTTTATCTCACTGCTTCTATAATTACATTTCAGTTATATTAGTAATTTATCATTTTTATCAAGACTTAATAATTTATACAGTTTTCAACAGTAGTTAGTGCTATCAGTTTTGACTGCAACTTACTTCTTTGTTTGAATAATGAATATAGTGTCTGTCTTTTTGTTTGTACTCATAAAGTCTAAATATACGCGTATGGTCCAGCTCGTAGCAGACTGTACACGTATACTCATACGGTCCGACCGTACGCGTACGGTCCGGACCTTGCGCGCACGGTCCAAATACGCGTATGGTCTGGAACAGAAACAATGTAATCCTCAAGATAAAATTACTGTATAATTGGTCTGAAAAGGCATCCAACAATATGGCAGTAATGACTATACAAAAGTTGTGACAAATTATCAGATCTGTACCTTTTACGGAAAAAGATGAAAAAAGAGATTAAAATTACAGTATTATATCAAGAAAAAAGTGGTTATACAAGTCAGATAGGTCTGAAAAATGAGCTACTATATATGATGTTTAAGTTAAAATGTCAAATTCTTCAACTAAAATACAGGCAAAAGCTTTCATGTCAAAAAATAATTTATCTCCAGTTCAGGTTTTGGTGTTATTAGATGACCGTCCACTACATAATACAAATACAGTCAGTATAAAGCGTTAGATCGTCACATTATTTATGTTAAGGTGAATTTTCTAGATTATAAACATATAATCATTATTGTTGGTGAATGAAAATGCATGTATAAATATTCCTACCATAAATTGATTAATAGGTCCTTTAACTCCTGTATAAAGGCCTATTTTTGTTCCCTTGTTAAACAACCCTTGTCATATTGAAATCTATAATGTACCAATCTGTTATCACCTGAAAGTTCATTTATCTAGGTTATGCTAAAATGGTACAAAGTAATTTCCAAAAGTACTTCCAGTTATTGATGAGGCGAAAAAGTCATGCTTTGGCTTAATACGTCTATAGGAGTCTAGGATGATGTTTATTTCACTGAACTTGATTACTCTTTATTCAGGGGCTGACTCCGACCTATCGTTGGGTGTGGGGTTTTCTCACCGTTCATTGAAGATCTTATGGTGGCTTTGAGTTGTTATTACTCCCCTTTGGGTCGTTGTCTCTTTGACACATTCCCCGTTTCCCTTCTTTTATCTATTTGTAGGAGATTTTTCAATACCTGTTGTTCTGTTGTCAGAAAGAATATTGTATATCGGCTAAAAATGCAACAATAATTTTGCCATTATACAAAACAAGAAATCTTTGACAAACATTTCAAGACGGACCACAGAATGACAAGGTTAATCCTGTATTCCATACAGCCTTACAGTTTGGTGAGGTGAACTATTGGCAATGATATTTAATTAAAAGTTGTAAATTTGAAGAGTTAATAACATACCTTCTCTCAGCTCTTCTACATATAGATCTGGCTAAATGTAAATGTGTCGCTGATTTTCCTCCGGACTGTAGAAATAATATAGTAAAATCAGTATTTAAATATTGAACTACATGAGAAAACGTGTCAGCCTTTTGTTAAAGAGCCAGGAAAAGAAATGGTATGGGACCATGACTGTTTACCTCTTTTTTCATATTTTTTATTTGGTTGACGAATATTGGGAATGTTCACAATGGATTTTAAAAGCTAGAAAAGAAATAAATCATGATGAAGAATCAAAGCAGGCTATATGATATGAATATATATGTGAGACAAAATTCATATCAACATGTTCATTACATCTTCAATTAGTCAAATTAAATACATCTAGTTCTGGTTGTTTACTGACATTAATTTTTTTTTGACAAATTCAACCCTCTATGTAAATACAGCTTTATTAGATTTCACATGTTGAAGAGATTAGGATAAATTGTTCCAGATAAAAATATGCTACATAAAAAATACCAGCCTTTCCGCATAATTTACTTTGAAATCCTTTTTTAAACATTATAGTCCATTATATATCAGTGATCTTACTATATACTTACTGGTAGTATAAAATTTGTAAGGGGAGGTAATTCTGTTGTATATTCATCAATCCAATTCTCTAAATCGGATGTATATTTCTCATTAAATGTTGTTTTCCCTAAAAACAAATACAACAAAATGTTATAAACTATTAGTGAAGTATGAATGTACTGTAACACCAGAGTTCAAAGATCACTGTTCTTCTCAGCACCTTAAAGCTGAGACTGTCAGTCTACAACATATATTGTTTCATGACAGTTGAGATAAAACCTTGTTTAAAAAAAGTACAATTTAAATGTTAGTTGATAAAAAACTATTCACAACTAATGCCAGTAGCTCATTGCCAGTAGAGCATTTGTCCGGACAGTGCCCGTGTGTATTGTCTTCATGTTTTATGTACTTCATTGTAAGGGTACTTGTCTTGATAAGTTGGACTTTTTTCTAGTTTGATTTTTACTGTGAGTCTTTTTGTATTTATTTTTTAGCCATTCACAACACATAGGGGGAGGGTTTGGATCCAAGAAAATGAGTTTAACCCCACCGCAATTTTTGCGCCTGTCCCAAGTCAGGAATATGTTGGTCACTGGCTTGTCCTTGTCTTCTTAGAGAATTTTAGTTTCTTGATATTTGGGTTATTGGATGTGGTTTGTTTCCATTGATTTATTCCCTTTTTGGGTCATTTAGGGCTTGCTATATGGTGTGAGGTTCCTCACTGTGTTGAAGACCGTACAGTGACCCCTAGATGCTTTGCTTTGGGTCGTTTTAACCTGGATATGGGATGTTGTCTACTTGACATTTACCCGATTTCCTTTCTTTTTCATATCAATTTTTCTTTTTATAAATATCAACTAAACACATCTTATAAGCACTCTGAAAATATTATTTTGTCATAGGTTTTGTTACAGTCTAAGAAAACTAGTCATACAGAAATTAAAAAATCAAAAACTTAAATGTCATTTATCTACAATATTATAGATCTTTTTCTTTTGCTTAAGGTGGTACGGGGGTCTCAAAACTGTCAGATAGAATTTTCTGATATTTTCATGACTTACACTTTGTTATTAGAGCATACAATAACTAAAAAATAACAACAGCTGTTGCTGAATGGCAGCCAGATATACCCCATGCTCAATGAATCCTGAATCAATACAACACTTTAAAAAACTTCTCAATAAGATTGCGATGAAAAAGGCGTTTCTCTCCCACAGCTATAAATCCTTTGAATCTTTGAATTCTTTCTTTGAAAAATTGTCAAAGTCCAAAAAATCATTGTAGAAGGAATCAATACAAAGTCAAAATCAAATTATCTCCCCTTCTTTGTTTTAGACAATAATCATATTCCTTCATGCACATCTCCATATACAGTCAACTCCATTTAATTGCATACCTCTTAATAGAATATTTCTCTTACCGGTAATTGCATACAATTTTGCTGCACAAAACCATTTACTATATGCTTCTATGTTATTTATTCCTTTTAATTGCATATTGAATAGTTAAAAAATTCCTGTTAATTGAATAGTTTCATTTTCAAATCAAGACATGTTTTGTGAAATTTAACATTAAAAGNTGGTGTACACATGATGAACCTAATACAGAAGGTCGAGAAAATTAATGCCTAATTCAACTTTAAGGTAAACCTCATATGGAGAGTTTAGGTTCTTTAATTGCTGAAAAATGGACATCAATGTAAAAAAAATTAACAAAGTCACTGGACCATGAAATTAAGTTCAAGATTACTTGACAAGTGTCAGACTAGCATATACCCATTATTATGTTACAATAAACCTACTATGGAGAGTCTAGGTTCTCTAATTGCTGAGAAATGGACATGAATGTAAAAATAATAACAAAGTCACTGAACCATGAAATTAAGGTCAAGGTTATACGACAGGTGTCAGACTGGCATGTACTCATTAAGATGAAGCAGTACACCAAATATGGTATCTCTATACATTGCAATAGCTGAGAAATTGAATGTAAAACTATGTTGCAATATTTACAAAGTCACTGAACCATGCAAATGAGGTCAATGTCACTCGACAAGTGGCAGACTGGCATGTACCCACTACCATGCATCAATACATTAAATATAATGGATCTATGCATTACAAATACAGTGAAAAGGACTTATATGTGAAACTATGTCGCAATTTTCATGGAGTCATTGAACCATAAAGGCAAGGTCAAGGTCATCTGAAACATGTGATGCTGGAAAGCTCATAACCTAAGGTATATGTTGACCAAAGGTGATCTGCATATGTATTACAGTTAAAAAGTTATTAAGGTTTTAGAAAAAGTTTACAATGCCACCGTTGCTGTCGCCGGAAAGCAATACCTATGTCTCGCTTTCAGCAACTTTTGTCGCTGGCAAGACAAAAATTCTTCAAATTGTTTAAGAGGAGTTGGGCTTACGAGGTAATAAGTGCAGAAAGTCAAAAGTCAAATTATCTCCCGACCATGGTTTTGGACATTAATGGTATTCCACCATGCACATGTCTATATAGTGTTTTCCTTTGTGTAAAGCTTCATTAAAATTGGTTGTGTACTTTAAGAGGAGTTGCACTTATGAGGTAATCTGTGCAGATGGAATCAATGAAAAGTCAAAGTTGTATTACCTCAATTAAAATTCTTCATGTGGTTTAAGAGGAGTTGCACTATGAGGTAATCAGTGCAGATCATTGAAAAGTAAAATTAAAATTAGCTCCCCTTCCCGGTTTCGTACAATAAGTACATCCTTTCTGTTAAGTTTCATCAAAATCCTTCCAGTGGTTTAAGAGGAGTTAGGCTTAAAAATCATTTCAACAACATTCCCATAGTGAGTTCCATTTTTTGTCACATAAGCAACAATCGTGTCCAGTTTTAAACCCCTTATTACCTCAACTTGATCTATATACATACCCCCTTTATATCTAATTACAGTTTAACTAACACTCATATTTCCATAACTGATCATTATCAGAGCATATTTTTTTCATTGTATTGAAGATGTGATCTGATTAAAGATGTTTGCTGAACAATTTGAAAATAAATAGGATTTCAAATAAATGTTGTTTTTGTTAGAAAACTGAAAAAGAAGTAATTTAAGGATGTTCACTGGTCAAGTCTATCTATTTTTGACAGATTTTCGGACTCTAGTTTTAGCCATTTAAAAGCTTAATAATTTTATGCCCTGTGACCCCCTTATATTTTCCATAATTTCATTTTATACACCTTTTGGGGCATTCTGACAAATTTCATTCAATTTTTGTTATTTTGTCACATTCATTATTGGATAAACACTCCTCATGTAAAACCTATGAAAAATGCAGAGCAGTTCAGTTTCCTGACATTTTTTGAAACACTTGTATCTCAAATCATAGGTAATCAACAATTACAAAGTTCGCTTTGTTTTTGGCTCATTGTCACAGCAACCAAATTTTGTCTGGATGCTGACCTACAATAAAAAATGCATGCATATGCAAGGTTACATGAACCTACAATGTACATTTACTGAGATATGAACTCAGATGTATATATTAATTGGAGTTAAACATGCGTAAAATGTAGGACATAAACTTGAATGTAAGTCACTCAGGCAGAAAATATAGGTCAAAGTGACCTAATTTTGCCTAGATGATGACCTATCATTAGAGATTCATGCATGTGCAAGGTTAGATGATAATTCCATGTACAGTGACTGAGACCTGAAACTTGAATGTAAGTCACTCAAGCAAAAAATCTAGGTCAAAGTGACCTAATTTTGCCTTGATGCTAACCTATGAATAGAGATGCATGCTCATGCAAGGTTAGATGATCCTACCATGTACAGTGACTGAGATCTGAACTCTGAAATAAACTTGAATGAAAGTCACTCATGTGGAAAATGTAGGTCAAAGTGACCTATTTTTTCCTGGAAGCTGACCTACGATTAGAGCTGCATGTATGTGCAAGGTCAGATGATCCTACCATATACAGTGACTGAGAACTGAACTCGGACGTAAACTTGAATGTAAGTCACACAAGCGGATAATGTAGGTCAAAGTGACCAAATTTTGCCTGGATGTTGACCTATGATTAGAGATGCATGAAAATGCACAGTTAGATGATCATTCTATGTATAGTAACTGAGATATAAACTTGGATATTAATTTAAATGCAAGCCATCAAGTGGAAAATACAGGTCAGAGAGACCTAATTTTCTTGTAGGCTGTGAGTCAACCCAAAATGCACCTGCAAGCAAAGTTTGATGACCCTACCCTGCATAATTACTAAGATATACTCCAAAATGCAGATGCTGACACGGACGAAGACATGGACGTGGATGCCGGGGTACTCCAATAGTCCTCCTCAACTTTGTTGAGTTGAACTAAAAATACATTGAACTGCAATAGCTCAAACACCAAGCATGTCTCAAACCCCATTTTTGGTCCCTTTGTTCCAGTTTACCAAGATAGCTGGAACACCCCCTCTAAGTCCAACTGTTTTCATTAGTCTCTTAGGTGTTTGATCCATTTAACAACAAGTATATACCTACTAAGATGTGACTCTCTGGCTGATGAATATGGTGTAGCTATACATGATCCCAAGTCTTGTAATGCACACTGTACCTGTTGATAACAATATCATGAGTTTAAACAATTACTAGTTGGCAACATATCTTGCCAAGTACATATTCCTAACATGCAAGATTTTTCTTTTATTCAAAAAGTCCATGATGAAATTATATTTATTTCACAAAATCAACACATTTTACCCAAATGTAAAATGTTTTCTTTTTCTTTTTTGCAGAAAAGGTAACTAATGACATTATGCACTGTAGAATTCACAATACACAATTGTAATTCATGAAAAATATGTTTGTTTACATCTTGAATAATCTTCTGACAAAAATTGATGAAATTCTTGTTATATCTTCATTGTATACCAAAGGTTGAATGCCTAAATGCAAAGTTAATGAAAAATCTAGAGGAGTTTGGTTTCCCGCCAAAATTTCAGGCACTTTATAATCTCAGAAATGAGCACACGGACCTATCAATATTTTTTGCTTAAAATGATGTAAGATTGATGTTCCAATGAATAAGCATACTGATTTCAAATCCTTGACATTATGAATTTGAGGAGTGACCATCCTTAAGACTGAAATATGAATTTAATGGAAATACGTTTATCAATCCAGAACAGAATCCCTTCTTACATTTCACAACTGGTTGTCATGGCTTTCTTGAATGTATCATTAATATCTTTCTTCTACACAATGGATAAAGGTATATCCATTATCCTTATTTATTATGAGTATGTTTAAAACTGAATTTAAAAAGGTGAAGCTCAGCCTGCCATATTTGGAATGATAAAAACTTAAAATTTCTTTACAGATTCTAATTTGTATAAATGATACCTCTTGTAATCTCTCTGTAACTTGTATATTTGATTCTGCACAAAATTCTGATGCAATTCTATAAATATGTAAAAAAAATAGAAAATAAAAAGTCAGAATTGAAGCTGTTTTGACTTTACCCTTAGATCTACTGCAATTCTCTAGAAATAATTCATGACGGTTATCAGATATGTTATGAATTAATGTGAAACTGCAGAAATCCAGCTATTTTGTTAGTCAAAATTACTGATGCATATAGGAACTGTCTTCGTATGAGTATGATAGTGTTATTAGTCCACTTATGAAAAAATTTGAGATAGCAATTCAGTTTACCTTCTTTTATACTTTTCTATCTCCTTATGATGGAATCACTTTACATTATTGAGTTTTTATGATTTTCACAATAGCATATCAACAAAATATTTATTTTCACAAAATGTCACATCAAAATATTTATTTTCTACAAATTTTTTTCTTCAAATCAAAATTAAATTATTTATTTTTGTATTTATCTTGTTTGTCATGCATAAAACATTATTCTAATATGACTCTCTTCTTTTGCTTTGGAAACAAAGCTATGTTCTAATTACAACAATATTTTTTAGCACATGCGTATATTTTTTACAAAAGGACATTCGTAATGTATAATTTCACATTTTATTCACTCAATATTCATTTTATTTTGTGTAAATAAATTTTTAAATAATGGATCACGCAAAAAACCACATCATAGAAATTTACAACAGTTACTAAATTTAAGACTCGGAACTGAAATTGACATAACCATAACCTAGCAACGAATGTGTTGTTGTTATGAAATCTTATCCATGTTGCATGTCATGCTCTACGATTTAAATATAAAATTTCGAATTTTTAATGTTTATAAAATTATAAATATGAGTTTTATTCCTTTTCTTTTCTTTTTTGGCTTCAAAAATAACATACTAAGCAGTCATACAAATCAGAAATACAACCAGCTCACACTTATACCCGCTTCGATTTTAAAATATCCGTATTTTATATGATTTATAACAGATTATTTATATTAATTCATAATCTTATGAACCACTTGTATTAATAAAACAACGATTATAGATTTCTCCATGTTCATTTATGTGTGTTTGTACGCAGTTTTCCGACATACTTCAATTCTAGTGCAAAACCCAATATTATTGCTCTCTAAGAGCCGCTTCAAATGTTCAAAACTCTTGTTAAATATATCAGAATCGAAATAGATTATTGCAATTGGGCTCTATGCGAATTAGAACATGGTCAGACCTTATATTTGTCTTCATTTTATACCTCGCTATCGCTCAGTATAAAATTGACAAATATAAGGTCTGCCCATGTTCTAATTCACATAGAGCCTGCTTGCAATAATCTATTTCTTAATTATCATGACTTTATACAAATTCATACATGTACCAACAGTTAGAAAAATTCAACTTACATCTTTAAATGGCTTTTTTTTTTATTTTGAAAAAATGTGATATACAAAACTATAACACTAACTCACAACAAAGAGCATTATTGAATCCTAAAATTCTTCCCGTTTCCATATCATCCCAATGACATCATTAGCTTGTAACAAATTTTATCTATTGCAGATGTTCAAACAGCCTCAAAGATTCTTACCTTACTTTAAACATATTTATTCTATAATAATAATACATGTAACATATTACATAATATATATTCAAAACAAAGGGATGATCTTACCTTGGTTACCAGAGACACAACATTTAGACAAGCCTAAATATCCTGGAGATCTCAGTTAAACTGAAAATATAGATTCCACAACAGCACCGAGTGAGATGCATCACTTCTCAACTTGAGATTAGTTAAATTTTAAAATTCTAAAATGCTCAGTTTACATTTAACCATCAAGAATTGAGAAATGTATTATCTCACGAGACACAGTGTTTTTCTGTAATTATTTGAAGGTGATATATAAGGGCTGTTCCAGAAAAATTGACATGGGGGGTTTGAAGGCACTTTTTATTGACCCCCACCACCCATAGAATTCTTCTCCATATGTACAATACAAAAGGATGAGGAAAACACAACCACCCACAGCAATTTATATAAAGTGCCTTCAAAGGTCCCAGACCAACTTTTCTGGAACAGCCCTAACAAAGACATGGGTCTCCTTTTCTGCTGATCAAAAATACACAGAACCCCTTTTTCATGCTTTCACAAAGGAAAATTTGGAAAACAGGAAACAATGTGAATGTCATATTTTAATTTCCACCAATAAATAATTACATTTCATGAATATTCATTTGAATTCCGTCAGTTTGATAGGTGAACATCAATCATGTGGCATATCAATGTGAAGTTGCAATTCCCATGAAACACATTTGACCACGTGTTCACGTGGCGGATGAATTTGTAAAAATAGAATCCCAATGTACATGATGTACTTCCCAGTAAATAAAGTTGTTTTTTATATTTCGGGTTTAAAATGTAATTATAAGAATTGAATGCATTATTTTGAAGTTTCATAGGGACTATGAAAGGGTTGACCGGGCGCACATTTTCAACATGAAGTGCTAGTGCGCTTCATTAAAAATGTGCTTCGGTCAACCCTTTCATATCCCAATGAAACTTCAAAATAATGCATTCAATTCTTAAATGAAGACTTCTTGTGAGAGAAATATTACACATCTGTCAGGAGGTGTTTAAATTTGATAGAAATTGGAGAATCTTATAATCTTCACAATACAAATACATAGTAATAGCTACTAAGAAGTATATTTTCATTTCAAAACACTAATTATACTTTAAGGTTAAGGAATTTTTTGGTAGGGAGGCCATTACAAACAAACCAAATGTAAGTTTCAACTTTCTTTACATTATCAGGATATATTTATTACAATACATGAGAAATTTAACATTTACCCTATGGCAGATGATAATTCATCTGTAGTACCTAAGGCATCAAATATCATGTCATCTTTCTGTCTTCTTTCACCAGTAAACAAGGCTGATGTGCCTAAAAAGGGAATACACATAAAATAAACAAGTACACAAAAAAAAAACCAAATACACAAAAATATACAAATACAAAAGTTTTATGCGTTGAAAAATAAAAATTAAAAATTCAGTTTAAGCTAAATAGCTAAATGTAAGTCCAATTTTGAAAATTGTATCAGTCACTGTTTTTTTCTTCTTTATTGTAAAATTCATAACTACCTACTGAAAACATTAAAATTCATTTAAGTGCAGTAAACAAGGGCTATAGTTACAAATATAGAGACAGGAAACAAACAAAACAAGAACTGTCACAGATATACCCCAGCTCATTAAACCCTGAAACAATATGGTAAATGCAAATTTAGATTGGTGTGTTAACGAAGTAACCCCTCCAGACAGTATCAATGAAACGTCAGTCAATTTATCTTCCCTTCCTGACTTTTGACAATTATAACATTCCTTCATGCACATCTCCAAATAGTGTCCTTCCTTTGTGTAAAATTTCATAAAAATCCTCTTGGTGGTATAAGAGAAGTTAATTGGGTAATCCCTGCAGATAGAATAACTCAAATTTCCATTATCTCCCCTTCCTTGTTTCAGACAATAATGCCTATCCCCATATAGTAAAGTTTCATCAAAGTACTCCCAGTGGTTCATGAGAAATTTTGTTTACAAAAAACGTGGACAAAGGACAGACAGGGTGATTCCTATATACCCCCTTAACTTCATTTGCAGGGGAAACTATACCATGTAGACTAAAGAAAAAGATTTTTGACTGAAAAAGGACAAAGGCTGAAACATTTTGGTAAAAAATAAGTGCTAGATAATTATAAAAAAAAAATATCAACAAAGTTGAAGCTAGTAAATATTTTAGAATTGAGAATTCAATATTTCATGATTTGATTTAAGCAATAAACTATATACTGCAATTGTACTATTATTTGTGGGGTTCCAATTTTCATGGAATTCATGGTTTTCTAAAACCATGAAATTAAGGTTCCAATGAAATGTACATTTTCCTTATACATAAATTGTATTGAATTTGAAACCGCGTATTTACGAATACATAAAACACGATATTTATGAAAACCACCAAAATTGATGTTTACGAAAAAAAGTACATCCACAGTACTTAGCAAATCAAATATGTATGACTAGCAGAAACAACAAACACAGACCCTACTGTACATGGCTGATGACAGCGTTCCATAAGAAGAAGGATAATGATTTGCAAAGAAAGTTAACATTGCTGCAGATGGAGTTGTTTATTAAATGCTAAAGATCCCTAGTAGCTCTGGATTAAAATTATTTATTATCTGGTAATTTAACAGCAAAATTTGATGAAATTCTTTTTTTAAATATCTTAACTTTAACTAAGGGTCTTACTTGGTTTCAAAAACATATTTCCTGATCAAGCATATTTGAACAATAAAATATATGTACATGATAATGTTATGATGAAAAACAACAACATGAGCATTTCTCCGTTTGCTTAATCTTACTATGTGTTTGAAGGGATTTGTCCCATGTTTCTTTCATGCGGTCTTGAACTTGTGGTTGTCCGTCAAGCTACTAAATCCCCCAATTGCATCCAATATCTGCATCATTTTTAGTTTTTCGTTTCATCCCTTAACCCAAAAATAGTGAAAATAAAACCAAAGCCAAAAAATTTCCCTGTTAATATTACTTAAACTAATTTAAACCTTTATCTCCAGTCCTTGTGTAGATCTTTGGAAACTGTGTCTTTGAATCTTTTCCACTATAATACATGAAATAAGACAAAAAATCATTTCCAAATTTTATTAGTTTTTTTCATTCATATTTTTGATGCAAGTATATTAATTATGATCTATTTTTAACTCCCTTCTTGTCAGAAGTGAATCTATTCTCTTTTCAAGTTCGTGCAGGGAAAAGCTGGTAAATAAATAAATACATGTAATACACAAAAACTGCAAAATGACACTGCTACAAGTACTCCTACATCACACTCAGTATTTAAATTCAAATTAAAAATGGTAATGATTGTAATCCCCCGCTTCCCTTTTTTGACCCTGAAAATGTATAGGAATGGTCAATATAAATCTAATTTAGAAATAAAGATTTTTGCAGACTTTCTATTGAAAACAGTTCCAATTATTGTAAGGAATTGAAAAGATATGATTACTAGATCAAATTCCCAAACATAGGTAATCAACGATTACAAAGTTCGCCTTGCTATGGCACATTGTCACAGCAACCCAATTTTGCCTGGATGCCGACATACTACCAAAGATGCATGCACATGCAAGGTAAGATAATCCTACCATGTACAGTGACTGACATCTGAACTCAGATGTTAACTTGAATGTAAGTCACTCAAGAGCAATATAAGAGTCAAAGTGACCTAATTTTGCCTGGATGCTGACAAGCTATCAGAGATGCATGAATATGCAAGGTTAGATGATGTTTGTGTAGTTTAGGATGACCATTTTCATCATTGATTGGAATCAATATTTTTGAAATCCAGTTGATGAAAATGCTTTTCCTAAACTAAATAAACAATATAAGTATGGTTGCTAGGTAGAATTCCAAAAAATAAGTGGTCTTTGAGACTTTCAGGAAATTTACCAAAATTGGAATCAAATATTTTTGAAATCCAATTGATGAAAATGTTCGTCCTAAACTACACAAACATTTTAAGTATGGTTGCTAGGTAAATTAAAAAAAAAATGAGTGGTCTTTGAGACTTTCAGGAAATTTTCCAAAATTGGAATCAAATATTTTTGAAATGTAATTGATGAAAATGTTCGTCCTAAGCTACACAAACATTTCAACTATGGTTGCTAGGTAGAATTCCAAAAAATATGTGGTCTTTGAGACTTTCTGGAAATTTACCAAAATTGGAATCAAATATTTTTGAAATCCAATTCATGAAAATGTTCGTCCTAAACTACACAAACATTTTAAATATGGTTGCTATGTAGAATTCCAAAAAATAAGTGGTCTTTGAGACTTTCAGGAAATTTACCAAAATTGGAATCAAATATTTTTGAAATGTAATCGATTAAAATGTTCGTCCTAAGCTACACAAACATTTTAACTATGGTTGCTAGGTAGAATTCCAAAAAATAAGTGGTCTTTGAGACTTTCTGGAAATTTACCAAAATTGGAATCAAATATTTTTGAAATCCAATTGATGAAAATGTTCGTCCTAAACTACACAAACATTTTAANAAAAAAAAATATGTGTCTTTGACATTTTCAGGAAATTTACCAAAGTTGGAACCGGAACCAAAATTCCAAAAGCTCATTGCAAATCTATAGACTATATGCAACAATTCTGCATAAAGATTTGATCCCTTAATATAAAAATGTAGGAGGAGTTTGCTTCACATGCCACATGTGTCTAATCCACATCTTTGGGTCTTTGTTAAAATTGACATCATGGGGCCTCTTGTTTGCACCAAGACCAATATCAAAAATCCGAAAGCTTATTGCGCATCTACAGACTATATGCAACAATTCTACAACAAAATTAAATCCCTAAATCCAAAAATGTAGGAGGAGTTTGAGTCACAAGAAAAGTGTGACGGACGGACGATCAGACAGAGGGTATAACATTATCCCCGAACTTTCTTCGAAAGTGTGGGGATAATAAAATGCAATTCGTTTTCAACCATATTTTTACAATCTTTGATCTGTCGGGATATCTACCTGTTTCAATAGCTAGAGAGTGAGCACTTAGTCTCAGTTTCATTTAGTTTGAATGTAATTTTCTATTTAACTTGTACTCAAGATATTGTTGTAACTCAAATCCAGTATATATTTTACTATAAAATCTAAGTTTTCCTGATTCACTTTCCATAATATGGGATAACTGGATATTAATTTTATTTGTATAAATAACTAAATACCGAAGTTACTGTGAATTTACTTTCTGCATATGCGCATTTCGACAACTTATGTCTCTTCAGTGTTTAATGTTTGAATTTTATTTATTAGTTTTGCAGTTGTGATATCTATTATATATTAATCATATGTTATCCCTGTAGCATACAATAGAGAAAGCATTTTTGACAGATCAAAACTAGATGTTGTCGAAAACGACAGCTATCCCCGCACTCCCTGTTTGACACAGAAAACAGTTGTTATACACCCTTGGCATAATTTTTTTCATTATCTTTGAAATCTACCTATTGATAGTCATTATTGTTACTAAAAGAATTCTAGGATATNCCCCCCCCCCCCAACAAAAAAATATCAAACAAAAATTTTAAAATTATTATGCATGGTGCAATGGCAATGTGCACTGAACATTATGTAAAAGTTTCATTAAATTTCACCAAGTATAGTCTAGGAGGAGTTGTCACCACGAAGTGTGTACCCTTTTGTGGGTGGAATAACGAACGGACAGAAGAGCGAACAAACAGACACCATGAATGATTACTATATACTGCCTGCTAAAAAGCGGGGGCATAAAAAAACAACTAACATGTATGCACTGACCCCCTTTTTTATGACTCCCATAATTTCTCTTTAGTGAACAACGGCTGTAAAATACCGAATACAGATGCTTTTTGAATCTTGGGAGTGATATAGACCATGCAGTTCTTCATCTACACTGGAGAAAAATGCAGAAGTACAAAATTGTGCCAGAAACCTCAGACTAAACATTAGCCATATTTTGGTTGCACATTTGTAATTTTGACTTTGATAGGGGGCGTAGCTCCCATAAATACTAAGAAATGTCAAAATTTAATCATCATATTGGGCGCGTTCATAGTTATACCATTGTTTACAAATGGTAAATACTTTTACCATTGGTAAACCATTGGTACAATTGTTAACCAATGGAATTTTCCATCGGTAGACATTTTTTCAGACCAACCACAGTGCTGTAAGTTTTACCAACGCGGGAANTATTTTCTTCTATTTAAACATACAAAGATCTGCTTTTTGTGCTTTGTATTGCTATATTCGTTATTCTGAGAATTGAAGACACAAATTTTGACATTTCTGTAGACAACGGAAGTTAGTTAGTTTCGGCCTTCTTCACAGAAGAGCTCAATATAAACAACAACACCACGTGAAATGAGTATTTGCCAGCGGCTCCTGTTTTTGACATGCATTTGACGATCTACAAACCGATCTTCCATGTTAAACTTCTAAAATGGACGAAGTGGTTGTTTCTGCACCAGGAAAAATAATTCTTCACGGAGAACATTCTGTTGTTTATGGAAGGGTGCTTATTTTTGTGTTCAAATTATTTATAGTTAAAAACATGTTTTTAGCAAAACATATGTTAAAAAGTCCTTTCAACCAAATTTTCTACGTGATCAAAAGTGCCATTTGCTATAATAATTTGTTCCTTTATAATATTTGTTCCAATGGATATATATATATAGAATCCACAACAGCATCGCGTGAGAAACGACATTTCTACACTAGAGATATGGATCCAAAAGACAACAACATCGATAGTACCGTAGTACCAATCTATATTTAACTGTGTAACTATGTGCATTCATTTTCATTATGAAGTCGACTTTTAAACGTTAACCACATTTAACCACATTTTTCATACTTCAGACGTCTTTTTCATTATGTTAACTGTCATGAAGATGCCCTTAACGGGGGAAACATGTAGATGAAATAAAAACACAAATCTGCAGCGGTACTATGGATGTTATTGTCTTTTGGATCCACATTTTATGTTAGCATGTTAGACGACTATTGAATACTTCGGTATCCATCCATATAAACCCTACCACACGATATCCACCTCAAGTGTTGGTTCACTTAATGCTACATGTACTACACTAGAGATATTTACATTTTCAAATTTTTAAATGCGAGGCTTGCTGAGCATTTAAAATATTTGAAAATTTAACTATCGAGAGTGTAGAAGTGTCCTTTCTCACGAGATACATGTACAATTTTGTAGTGTTGTGGATTTTATTTCTGTAATGATTTCAAGGAGATTTTGGACAAAAAGATGACCCCTTTTCTGATGATCGGAAATAAATGTAATCTTTGAGGGTGACGTAAACAGGCATGGTCGCCTTTTTTCATGATGCCACAATGGTAGAGTCGGAAAACGGCATACATATTTGACGTCATAAAGTACAGCCAGAGACTTACCATGATAAATCACTGTGATAGACATACCACTCTAAATTTTCAAATGACTATATCTTTTTTTTCTAATTGAGCTATCCTTATAATTTCTTTTGCATGTGAAGTGGTAGACTGCATCACTCAAAATGCAAAAGAAATCATGCATATAGATCAAACAGGAAATAAGATATACATTTCACTAAGCAGAGTGATATGTCTATCACAGTGATTTATCACGGTAAGTCTCTGGCTGTACTTTAATTGAATTTCTTCCAATCACTTGCCAAGAACAACATTTATCTCTAGAGAGGAGAATCGTATTTCTCCAACTGTTCAGGAAACGTGAAAACAGGACAGAAATTAGAGGAAAAGTATTATAGAATATTTGTCCTAAAGGAACAAATATTATGATAATTGTTCTTAACGGAATAAATACTATATAACAATTGTTCCAAAAGGAAGAAATATTATGACAATGGAACTTTTATTATGCAGAACAAATATATGTTGACAGGGGCAGCCATTTTTGTGGAATGTCAGGATTGGTCGTATTTACAGTACAGCCAGAGACTTACCATGATAAATCACTGTGATAGACATATCACTCTAAATTTTCAAATAACTATATCTTTTTTCCTGATTGATATATCTACATAATTTCTTTTGCATGTAAAGTGGTAGACTGCATCACTCTAAATGCAAAAGAAATCATGTATGTAGCTTAAACAGGAAATAAAATATACACATTTCACTAAGCAGAGTGATATGTCTATCACAGTGATTTATCACGGTAAGTCTCTGGCTGTACTGTAAGCTCTGTAATTTTGGATTTCTATAATTTAAGCCAGCGCCCAGGATGTTTGGAATAAATGCACGGGGAATCAGGATTTCATCAGCTTTTAAGTTCCTTTCTAGTTCCGGATTTAGTAAGAATAAAGTTGTGATTCCGGGATGAGACCCTGTCGGCCCCTTCCCTTTACTTAATGCAGTGGGTTGATCAAAGAAATTTTATTTACAGACCAAAAATTTAAATGCAATATTTTTCAGTTTATATTGTAAACTGATTTGTTTGTATAGTACAAATGTAATTTTTACCAACTGAGCTTTCCAACTTCAATGTATACAAGGATCATCCACAAATTTTCCTTCAAAGATGTATATTGAGAAGGATAACCATCTCATGATAATGTAAAAATTTGCGAGACATGAGATTTGTCAAAGTTGGGACAATATCTTTCAAACATTAAAACAACATAAATAAATAAATAATGATTGTTCTGCGAGTACTGTTGATGTTAAACTTGTCTAAAATATCAATTTTTGTCTCACCTGCGACGAAAGTTGCGGAAAGTGAGACATAGGCATGCAAAGTATAGAGACGTGGCGACAGGGTAAACTCAAGTTATTTTATAGAACAATTTGATGTTATCATGCAGTATCTTTATATTTGGTCCATAGGTAGCTTACAGTGAACCCTATCTAGGGGACACAAAATCATGTGACCTTGACCTATATTTCACGGTCCAGTGCTAAGGTTAATGATATTTGGTATATAGCTTGGTCTTGGTTAGTATTTGTCAATCTGCCATATGGTTTTTGACCTTGACCTCAATTTCACAGTCCAGTGCCCAGGTTAAGTTTTTTTGCTTAAGTCTGTTTCTCAATATATTAGAACAAGTGGTAAGTCAATGATATTTGAGTGCATGAGGGAGATACTCCTTAGTTTTAAACAAAATTTTGTACAATTTTGTTACTGCAAGTTCCAATAAAATCAGTTTTCGGATGGTATATAGCTTGGTTTTGATTAGTACATATCAGTCTGCCATATGGCTTTGATCTTGACCACAATTTCATGTAGTAGTGAACATGGTTTAATTTGGGGCGGTATATAGGAATCACCCTGTCCGTCTTGTCTGTCTGTCTTTCCAGCCGTCCATTTACCTTGTCAGATCATGTTCTCCTAAAAGCCTGCTTGGATTTTGATGAAATGTTACACAGTTGTAGTACACCACCTGAAGATGTGCATAAAGTAATGTGGTTGCTGCCCTAAATTTTGAAAAGGAGATAATTCGTCTTTGAATATTTTCTGGAAAAGGGGGAGGGGACAAACCTTGTCAGCCCATGTTCTTCTTAAACAGCTGCTTGGATTTTGATGAAATGTTACACAGTTGTAGTACACCACCTGAAGATGTGCATGAAGTAATTGCTGCCTGAAATTTTGACGGGGAGATAATTTTTCTGTGGATGTCTTTTGGAAAAGGGGGAGGGGACAAACTTTGTCAGCACATGATCACCTAATCGGCTGCTTTGATTTGATGAAATTTTACACAGTTGTAGTACAACACCTGAAGATGTGCATGAAGTTATGTATTTGCTGTCTGAAATTTTAAAGGGGAGATAATTCATCTTTTAATATTTTCTGGGAAAAAGATTGGGACGAACCTTGTCAGCACATGTCCTCTTAAAAAGGTACTAGGATTTAGAAGATTTGTGACAAAGTTGCATTACACCACACAAAGATGTGCATGAAGTTATAAGGTTACTGCCTGAAATTTTGAAAGGGAGATAATTCATCCATGAATATTTTCTGAAAAAAAAGGGAACAAATCTTGTCAGTGCATGTTCTCCTAAACAGCTGCTTTGATTTTGATGAAATATTACACAGTTGTAGTATATCACCTGATGTGATTGAAGTTAATTATATAATTTGTTGCTGTCCGTAATTTTGAAGGGGAGATAATTCATCTTTGTATATTTTCTAAAAAAGGGGTGGTATATCATTGTGTCCATACTTGTATTGTGTCCACATTTTTACTGTGTCCACAACTTTATTGTGTCCCCAAAAACTTGAATTTATTCTTGCCATATTGATTCAGGGTTCAGTTAGCGGGGGTATAACTGGCTGCCATTCTGCGACTGCTCTAAATTAGATTAGTTAGTTGGAGGTTGATGATATTTGGTGTGTGGGTTGGTCTTTGGTAGTACATGAGAGTTGAACATATGACTTATGTCTGTCATCTCAATTTCATGGTCTTCAGTGAGCATGTTTTGTATTTCTGATTAGGTCAGTTTGATTTTTCTCATCAGTCTTAGCGACAAAGCAGGGATGGGCGAGACATCTATTAGGGTCCACTCTTGTGTTAAATTCAGTGAATTACTGAAAAATACTCTAGGTCCAAATTGTGGTTCACTCTATCATTTTTACCGATGTAAACTGGAAGTTATGACAAAATCACTGCAAAAATTTTTATGACAAACTTAAATCATGCGTATTCATTTTTTTATTTTATCCAAGATGGCTGCTAGCAGAGAACATAGTATACAATACGACCCTATGGGAAATACATTCAATGATCATCTCCTCTGAAACCTCTCCTTTGATGAGGTAAGGACAGAAAAATCACACACTTAGAAGGAGACAACCAAAGGAATATTACTTTCTTTATGCTCCAAGTGTGTGATTTCTATGTTCCTATTTCATCCAAGATGGCCACAGTGGAAATATAGTTTAACATAGGACTGTATGGGAAATGCATTTAAAGATCTTCATTTCTGAAACTGCTTGAACAATTTTAATGAAATTTGAACATAATAGTTCTTTGTTCCTACCTTATCCAACATGGCCATCAGTGTGTGGAACATTGTTTAACATAGGAACCTACAGGAAATGTATTCAAAGAGGTTTTCCTCTGGAACCACTAGAAAATTTTTAACATATTGATGATAAAAGTCCTTTGGTGGTCCCACACAAAATTTGAAAGTTTGTGATATTTTTGTTCCTACCTTATCCCAGATTGCTTAAACAATGTTAACCAAATTTAATCACATATATATATATTCCTTGGTTGGTCCTCTTTGTGATTTTTATGTTCAGATCTCATCCATCTTTGGCCACCAATATTTGCTAGAAAACTGTAAAATCTAGTGAACTGATGTATAGCATGAATAATTATTGGATAGTCTTTTGGTTACAATTGAATAAAACCAGTCACCAGGTGAGCGATACAGGTTCACATGAGCCTCTAGTTCATAATAATATCTTTTTTTTCTTGGGATATTTTTTGAATGATAATTGAATATTTGAATACATATGCAAAATGTACTTGTACCAGAATATTTAACCTTATGATCTTACCGTCTGAAATGAGAGAGATGGGGCTTTTGCATTGACCCTCAAATTGACATGTGACTTATACTTTTTAAAAACCATAAACATTCTATTTATTTTTTGATTGGTATGTAAAGTTCTTTTATATAGGGGTAGAATTTCCATGTGCAGAACACTGTGATCAGCTATTTTATATTGCAAGAGTTCGGGATTAACCCGCAACGGGATCCTGGATTAATTTACATTATCATTTTGGCGAATCAGGATTGGAAAATTAATTTATTTCCTTTTGAATTTTGGATATCAGGACTATGGGATAAGACCCCTCTTTAAATTTCAAATATTCATTTTCAATTGGTATCTTTGTGAATAATAAGTGCCATTGTGGCTGAATTTGTTTTTTTATTTGTACATGTAACTTGACCAGAAGACACTGGTGTTTCACACACATTTTGTATATTTTTTAGTCAGCTATAGCTTGTTCTTTGAATACCAGAACCTTCTTAAAACTGAAGCAAACAACAGAGAGTGATGTAACCCTGGTTTTACCTGATTTGAAGATAACTAAATCATGGTCTATTAATGATTTAAAGAAAATCAGTTTTTTACCAGGTAAGTATGTACAAATGTAGTTTATATTGATAGATACTTACAGTTTAAATCTTTTAATTTGTGAAGTTAACTTACCATTGTGTATTTTATTTTAATAGAATAAAAAGACAGGAAACACCTATAATGGCCGAAAAACAAAGTCACATGCCACAATGTACCAAGGAACTGCACAAGAAAAAAACACAATAAAAAACAAAAGACAAACATATACAGTGATAGGAATTCGGGACAGTCGGACTTGGTACTGACACTAGCAACAGCCAGCGGTAGGGTTAAAATGGTTTATGGGTACTCAAACCTCCAATTCCTCTGTCCTGTTTCACTATAGTATTAACTATATTTTTATCTGAAGACAGTATTAACTTTTTTGAAATTGAACTTGACCTTTTTTATTCCCTCTGTGAATTTTTAGGGTGTATAGGAATCACCCTACCCATCTTCATATTCTGTCTCTCTGTCCATCCATGTATCACATGCAACAAAGATGTAGTTTACAACCCAAAGATGTACAGGAAGAAATAATCTGAAGGGGAAGTGTTTATTCAGCTGGTATAGGTGCAGATACCTTGTCTATTCGATCATGTCTTCCTAAAATGGCACATTTGATCATAATAAAATGTTACACAGATGTAGTGTAAAACTGAAGATGTCCATGAAGGACAATGGTTACTGTTTGAAATTTTGAAGGTGAGATAATTATATTTTCACGATCTTATAAGAACAACATCTAAAGATGTGCTTGAAGGAAAATTATTTGAGTACTGCAGGATCAAGGAGATATAATGGGACTAAGATCTTCAGTAATGAAGGGCAGATAATTTGACTTAGGATCTTATGTGTTATTGATGGTTTTAATAATATATACTTTTGCAGCCTAGCCTCAGTACCTCCTGTCGCATTTGAAACATATCTGTGTTATTTTGAAATGTACCATATAAGAAGTGCATTGACTTAAAGATTGAAAATATTTTTAGTTTTTTGCATATAGATCAATTCATAGAAATTTAGTTGAAAATATATAATGCACAGTGCATTTCTTGGAATGTATCACACGTATTTTTTATGCCCCCGCGACAAAAAGTCGGGAGGGGGGGGCATATTGTTTTACCCTTGTCCGTCCGTTCGTTCGTTCGTTTGTTCGTTCGTCCGTACGAATGAAAAACACAACTATTCATGTTTTTTTA
>MJUU01029728.1:36394-60419 GCA_002080025.1 Modiolus philippinarum
TTTCAAAATGGCTGCCATTGCTATGGAAACTGGAAAAAGGCGGGAAAATTCAAAGTGCCTCAAAATGGATGAAACTTCACAGGAAGATTACCTAGCACTCATAGAATTGATTTTCGAGCTCAGAACTTCCCTTTTATGTATTTTGGAAAAAGGAGAGTCATATCATTGTGTCCATACTTATACTGTGTCAACACACGCTTAAATTTGCACTTTCCCTATTGATTCAGGGTTCAATGAGCGGGGGCATGATTGGTTGCCATTCGGCGACAGCTCTAGTTTGTAATTTTATCAGCATGCAAAGATGTAGGCTAGATTAGTGGCGGATTTAGGGGCACCAGGGTTCTCAGGCCGACCCCTCAGGTTGGAAAATATTTAAAATTCCTAGGGGTTTTTTGGAAAATTGGGTTTTGGGTTCCCCTTTTGAAAAATTACGGGTCAGGCCCCCTCTTAGCAGAAAGTCTGGATCTGCCACTGGGCTAGATAATAACTTAAATATGGTGCATGAGTAATTATATACCGGTATATCTTCAACCATGAGGATTTTCCGAAATTATAAATTTCGGCACTAAAAACAGAATAAACCTAAATAATATATACAGTTTAATAATTTCGAAATTCATGTATGATGACTGCAAACATTCTCCTGTTTCTCCATCAAATATTTCTCTTAAAAAATCAATTGAGAAGCGAAACAAATTTACAGATAATTAAATATCACACTCTGAAGAAATATCTCTTAAACATGATTTAACTGGGTTTTTCAAATGACCCTTTTCAGGCTGTGACCTAGATAATCCAAAACCAGCAACAGAAGAGCAGTTAAAACAGATTAAAGATTTTCTACACAGCGATAATGAAGAAACAGAAGATAATATAGCTATCATTTGTTTTCTGTATATATATTTATCTTTATGTGTAGACAAGTAAGTTAGAATGCATTATATATAAGAAAATATGTTTTTGTTTTGCCTGTGTTCACGCAGTGGCGACATATAGGGATCACTGTCCGTCGTCATGCGCCCTCGGCGTCGTCGTCGGCGTAATAACAATTTTTGTCGCATTTTTCTTAGGAACCGTGTATCAGAGCTTTTTGCAATTTGGCATGAAGTGTCAGTATGATGACCTATACTGTGTAAAAGAGTTTCGAATCTCACACTTGCCAACATCCTGTTTGACGGAACTTAGAATTTGTTATTGTGCAGGCGACACATGTCTTCCCTGGAGGACTTACTTCTAAGTGATGTTTCTCATCATCAACAGCTAAGTGCCATTGTTTTATTTTAGTATAGAAGCTGTTTAACAACAAATATTATTCCCCTGAATCAGCTCTTTTTAGTGGTTTGTTAAAATCCTTCTAATATAATTGATGCTTAAATCAAGAATTTAAAAGCTACTCAGTTTATACAGACCTTGCTAAAAATTTTCAATGGGATATATGGATAAAATATCCTTTAATTTGCTGATTGAATTACAACTTGTGTCCTGTGTATCATAAAGAGTTAAATTATTCTTCACAAAAACAGATAAAAAGATTCTTTTGGGTTCCAAAACCTTCATACAATGGTAAACTGCATTTTTGCATATCATTTACTTCAGCTTTGCATATGGAATATACTCTTAATCTTGCATACAAAAAAGGACTATACCCTCATACATATTTTATTACAAATTTTCCTCCTAGACAGCACATATTAAACATTAGGTTTAAATTATATTTAATACATAATACATTATATTAGAATTTAAAACCTTTATCAAACAACATTTTCATGTTTCCAAACTTCATCTAAATTGGTGTGTTTTGGTGAAACAGACTGTTACCTGTTGAAGTCAAGGTGAAATCAGAACTTCCAATTGGTGCTGGATTAGGTTCATCTGCAGGGTATTCTGTCTGTGTGTCCAGTGCATTGCTGCTGACGAAGGGAGCAGTGTCTACACCTACAGAACAAAATGAATGGAAAGAACAAGACTTGGATTTGATTAACAAATGGGCATTTGTCAGTGAAACCCTGATCCATGGAAAACCTTCAGGAATTGACAATTCAATCGCAACATATGGTGAGTTAAGTTAAACTTACATGTCAAATATATGTAGGTCAAAATACTTTTAAATTTTCCAGAAAGAAAATTAACTGTCGAAGTTCTACCAGAAATCACAAGAGCCTAGTTGTAAATTATGTCTCTTAAGAACATATTTTACAGTGGAAATTATCTTTCGCTACAAACCCATATAATTGACTCCCTACCTCTGTCTGCTTGTTTTTTAATCTTTTTCACGTTTTGATATGTGTATATATCTTTTGTTTTACCCTTTATCGCAGTTCAAAAAGAATTTTAACTCGTTTATTTATGCTTACACGAACTGCTGCACAACACTCTTTATTTTATAATTGACTTAAATCATTTGTAATCAGTTAACCAAGGAATCATATACTTTATAGCATTGCTATAATTTTCCTTTTTACTTTTAATCTCAAGCATCTTGAAGGACCAAGTGATCCAACTAGTAACAAATTTGTGTCCATCCTAATCTTATAGACAAAATTTTAGAAAGCACTTGAAAATTGAAACCTAACTTGACTAATAGCAAAAGTAAAATTTTCTGTTTTGGTGCCAAATATTTTCAGCAAAGGAGAAATAAATTTTCTTACTACAATTGTTCTATGGCTAAGTCAGTTTTTTTTTTTAATTCTGCAGGTAAAGCTATCAAGTTTAAAGCAGGAAATATAAACAGACTGGATAAGTATGTAATATTAGGACAAACTTGATGATTCAAACATTCTTATCTATTTATTTCTATTTGTCTTTTGATTAGGAAACTGTACAGATGATTTGCAGCTGCTTTAATCAGTAGCAGCATTTTATAAATTCTAAATCTTACAAAGGTACATAAGAAGAAACCATTTTTTTTATATTTTTATATGTGCAAGTGGGTATCTAGATCAACTATTTACAAACATATTTAAGGTAGATAGACACTGTTGCACTGTGCAATGCAATCGCGCATAAGAAAAATAAAGAGTTGGGTACGGGGTAGGTTTGATTTTTGGGCCAGAACAGTAATTTGACGGCTTTTCCTTTGTGACGTCACAATTGAATGACAAATGTGAAACGTCCCATTTCGTTTACTTTGCCGCGAATTAACTCCCTTTTCCCGAAAATAATATTTCATCCAGAAACTTTGTAAAATATCTCCATTAAAAGCATGGTGACATATTCATTTTTTAATTGTAACCAATAAATTATATAAAACTATCTGTTCACAAAAATACATCAAATTCTCATGGATTAGAAGTTTATTTCTATTAAGCTAAAAATTGCCTTTCCATATTTTCCCTTTAGCATTCTTTGTAAACTTTGGTGGAAAAATGGCTAAAAATGAGCAAACTTTGATCTCAATTCTAGAAAAAACAAGCATGGTCACCCATACTTTTTATTATATATTTTAGGTATGATTGATTCTTCAAGTGTGCCGACTTACAGCAAAATCTCATGGATATGAATATTACTGTCTATCTACCTTAAGATATTGATTTGATGTAGTAAAGCAAAACACATAATGTATTGACAACAACAGTTGATGCTAGTACATTCTGTTCCACTTTAGTGCATTAAGAGGAGATAATTCAACATTTTCAGTGTCATTGCATATAAATTCAAACTTGTCAATATACCCTTGTTTTAAATGTGGATTTGATCAAAACTGTTACAAATGATTACAGTTAATTAAAGATGTGTGTATGAAAGCCTAACAAAAGATATACAAAATATTGCCTTTTGCAGACAGCCATTCCATTTTAACACAAATGAGAAACCTCGGTCAGTTATCTCCCTGTACCAAGTGTGGTACAGGGAGATAACCAAATGTATGGTTCAAAGTGGAGATAATTTTAATTTGCATATCAGTAGCATCTTTTGATATTTAAATAAAAATTATCTCCACTTTAACCATATATAACTAACTTGGTACAAGGAGATAACTGACCGAGGTTTCTCATTGTCACACTACATAAAATCAAATTAAGCACATTGAATCTTATGAAGGCAACTCAGTTGACCTTAATATGCAAAGCAATAATGAGTGTTTTTTTTTCATAACAAAACCTCTTTATTTTAAATATACATACAGCAATATTTCATTTGGACATGTTCAAGGGGAGATAATTGAACTGAACTTTTTTATGCTGGTAAACTTTTGCAATAATGGTGTCCTTCATCTTCATTTTAAGTTGATTATGATTATAAAATTCAGATATGTTCCTTGATTTTTTTATTGAATGTATAGGGTTTTGTGGTCCTCCCATTATAGAACTATTGGCAAAATTAGGTGTTGTTTTTAGCTCACCTGGCTTAAGCCAGTGTGAGCTCTTACCATCACTTTGCGTCCGTCGTCCCTCTGTCGTAAACATTTGAAAAAAAATCTTCTCCTCTGAAACCACTTGGGCAAATGAAACAAAACTTGGCCTGGATCATCACCAGGGTATGGGCTTTGATTTTTTTCTTGTTCGATTAATTTCATGACAAAACAATTTAGCCAATGTTACAAAAAAAAGTAGGGGTTAATTGCTGTTTTTGGTAAATAACTCAAAAATTGTTGCAGATATAAAAAATCTGACAGAGTAAAAATGACTAGTATGACAAGATCTAACGACCCTGCATTTTTGAAGAAAATTTGATGAACCATTTTGGAGTAATTGCCCTTTTTCCTCATAATTTAAAAAATTTTGATGTTTTTTAGCTCACCTGGCTAATGCCAGGTTGAGATTTTGCCATCACTTTGCGTCCGCGGTCCGTTCGTCCCTCCCTCCCTCTGTCCGTCCATCTGTCCCAAGTAAACTTTTCATTCATTCAAATATCTTCTCCTCTGAATCTATTGAGCCAATTGGAACCAAACTTGGCCACAACAGTCCTTAGATGGTCCCTTACAAAAAAGGTGTTTTTCAGGTCAGTGGGATATCTAAGATGGCCACCAGCCAGAAACATAGTTTCAACATTGGACCCTAAGGAATACACTTTCAAAGATCTTCTCTGAAACTACTGAGCCAATTGGCATGAAACTTGGCCACAATAGTCCATAGGTGGTCCCTTACAAAAAAATATTTCTCAGGTCATTGGGATATCCAAGATGGCCACCAGCTTGAAACTTAGTTTTTACATTGGACCCTGTGGGAAAACATGTTCAAAGATCTTCTTCTCTGAAGCTACTGAGCCAATTGGCACCAAACTTGGCCATAATAGTCCTTTGGTGGTCCCTTAAAAAAAGGTGTTTTTCAAATTTGCGCTACATCCAACATGGCGGCCAGCGTGAAACATAGTTTTAACATTGGACCCTATGGGAAAACACATTGAAAGATCTTCTTCTCTGAAACTTCTGGGCCAATTGGAACTAACTTTGGCCACAATAGTCCTTTGGAGGTCCCTTACAAAAAAAGGTGTTTTTCATGTCCGTGCTATATCCAAGATGGCTGACAGTAGGAAACATAGTTTAAACATTAGACCCTATGGGATAACACATTCAAAGATCTTCTCTGAAACTACGGAGCCAATTGGAACAAAACTTGGCCAAAATAGTCCTTGGGTGGTCCCTTGCAAAAAAATGTTTTTTTCAGGTAAGTGTAATATCCAAATTGGGGCCAGCAGAAAACATAGTTTGAACAATGGACCCTAGTGGAAAACATGTTCAAAGATCTTCTTCTCTGAAACTACTGACCTAATTTGTACAAAAATTGGCTAAGGTGGTCCCTTACAAAAAAGGTGTTTTTCAGGTAAACGCAATATCCAAGTTGGCTGCCAGCGCGAAACATAGTTTTAACACTGGCCCCTGGGAAAACATGTTCAAAGATCTTCTTCTCTGAAACTACTGAGCCAATTGGCACCAAACTTGGCCACAATAGTCATTGGATGGTCCCTTACAAAAAAGGTGTTTTTCAGGACTGTACGATATCCAAGATGGACGGCAGCATGAAACATTGTTTTTACATTGGACCTTATGGGAAAACACATTGAAAGATCTTCTCCTCTTAAACTTCTGGGCCAATTGGAACCAACTTTGGCCAAAATAGTCCTACGGATGTCCCTTACAAAAAATAGGTGTTTTTCATGTCCATGCTATATCCAAAATGGCCGCTAGCAGCAAACACAGTTTTAACATTGGACCCTATGGAAAACACATTCAAACATCATCTCCTCTGCAACTACTCGGCCAATTGGAACCAACATTGGCAACAATAGTCTTTGGGTGGTACTTTGCAAAAGGTGTTTTTCAGGTCAGTAGGATATCCAAGATGGCGGCCAGTGGAAAACATAGTTTTAACATTGGACCCTATGGGAAAACACTTTCAAAGATCTTTTTCTCTGAATCTACTGAGCCAATTGTTACCAAACCTGACCACAATAACCCACAATAGTCCTTAGTTGATCCCTTACAAAAAGGTGTTTTTCAGGATTGTGCTACATCCAACATGGCCACCAGCACTGAACATAGTTTTAAAATTGGACCCTATGGGAAAACACATTGAAAGATCTTCTCCTCTGAAACTTCTTGGACAATTGGAACCAACTTTGGCCACAGTAGTCCATGGGAGGTCCCTTACAAAAAAGGGTTTTTTCATGTCTGTGCTACATGTATATCCAAGATGGCTGACAGTAGGAAACATAGTTTAAACATTAGACCCTATGAGATAACACATTCAAAGATCTTCTCCTCTGAAACTACGGAGCCAATTGGAACAAAACTTGGCCAAAATAGTCCTTGGGTGGTCCCTTGCAAAAAATGTGTTTTTCAGGTTTGTGTGATATCCAAATTGGGGGCCAGCAGGAAACATAGTTTTAACACTGACCCCTGGGAAAACATGTTCAAAGATCTTCTCTGAAACTACTGAGGTAATTGGCACCAAACTTGATCCCTTACAAAAAAGGTGTTTTTAAGGGCTGTGCGATATCCAAGATGGCTGACAGCGTGAAACATAGCTTTAACATTGGACCCTATGGGAAAACACTTTCAAAGATCTTCTTCTCTGAAACTACTGAGCCAATTGGCACCAAACAAGTCCACAACAGTCGTTGAGTGGTCCCTTACAATAAAGGTGTTTTTTTTCTGGTTCGTGTGATACCCAAGAGGGCGGCCAGTGGGGAACATAGTTTTAACATTGGACACTATGGGAAAACACATTCAAAGATCTTCTCCTTTGAAATTTTGGAGCCAATTATATGAAAACTTGGCCAAAATATTCCTTGGGTGGCCCCTGCAAATAAGGTGTTTTTATGCCCCGCCTACGATAGTAGGGGGCATATAGTGTTCGGGTGTGTCCGTTTGTCTGTCCGTCCGTCTGTTCCTCCGTTCGTGCATCTGTCCGTCCCAACTTAGGTTTTCCCTTAGGTTTTTTTTCAGTGAAGGATATATGCTATTGTCATGAAAATTTATGTAAATACACATTAGCGTCTAATTAAACAAAAATCATAATAAAAATTTATCCATGCTACCAACTTCATGCTTCACTGATCATGGAAAAGAGGGGGTAGTATGTGGTTTACCGTTTGGTTGAAGTTTTTTTTTCTGTGAAGGATGTATGCTTTTATCATGACACACTCAGATATAATTAAACAAAAATCATAATAAAAATTTATCTTGCTATCAACTTCTTGCTTCACTGATCATGGAAAAAAGGGGGTAAAATGAGGCTTTACCTCAGGTTGAAGTTTCTTTTCTGCGACTGATGTATGCTTTTTTCATGAAACTTTATATAAATACACATTACGATATAAATGAATAAATATTTTCCCATGCTTCACTGACCACAGAAAAAAGGGGAATAGTTTGAGGTTTATCCAAAGGTTCACTATTTTTGTGAAGATTGTTTGCTATTATCATTTAACTCCCATTAAATTAAATGCCCAATAGGATATTATTAAATAAAAATCATAATTAAGATATATCCATGCAACCAACTTCATGCTTTACTGATCACGAAATATAGCATTGTTCAAAATAATTGTGAGGCAGGGCATTGTGTCCGTTCGACACATATTCTTGTTCAGGTCTGCACTATATCTAACATGGGGGCTAGTGGGGAAATTAGTTTTTAAATTGAATCCTATGGGAATACACATTCAAAGATTTTTTCCTCTGAAACTACTGAGCCAATGGAACCAAACTTAGGCAGAATAAAAAAAAATCTGTGTTTCCGGTAACCCGACCGACCCTAGATTTTTGGGGCTAAAAATGCCTACCCTAAAAATTTTTTGGCAATTTTTAAAGTCCAGAAGTTACTCTCTATATGTCTATGTAAAAAGTTTTGGAAAAAAAAATGCCTACCTACCGACGATGAAGAGTATGTTACTGGAAACACAGGTATTTTTTTTAATAGGCCTTAGTCAAAATAGTCTTTATGTGGACCCTTGAAAAGAACACTGTTTTTGTTTTCAGGTTCACACTTCATCCAAGATGGCTGCCAGCAGGGAACATAATTTTATATTGGACTCCATGGGAAACACTAAAAGAGGTCTTCTCCTCTAAAACTAATTATGCATATTGGAACTATAGTTTAAATATGTATATGGGTCCTTTTACAAAAAATGTCTATGTTAATCAAGGGCCAGTAGAGAGATACGGGCTCTTGAGAGCCTTTTGTTTTATTGTTTTTTTTTAAACCAATAACAGATAGAGGTAATGTTTAACTTATAAAAATGTTCGGCATGTCAAGATCTAACCACATGGCAATCATGAAGAAAATCTAAATACACATATTGGAGTTATTACCCTTTATTGGTCAAATTTTGATGATTTTATACATTTTGTCTTTTATTTCTAAAACTATTTCAGAAAGAGGTCAAGTTTAAATTGCAAAAATGTTAAGTATGTCAGGGACTACATTTTATTGAACATGGTCAAGTTTTCCAACATTATCCAAGAGTCATTCAAGATGGCTGCCAATGGGGAACTTAGTTTGACCATTGAACCCTATTGGAAAACATATTCAAAGATCTTCTTCTAATAGTCCTTAGTTGGTCCCCTTTAAAAATATGTCCAGCAAGTCCACATTACATTCAAGATGGCGAGAAAGATAGTTTAATATTGGACCCCTAAATCTTATCTGAAATCACAGAGCCAATTTGAACCAAACTTGGTCACAATAGTGCCTTGGTGGTCCCCTGTCAAAAATATGTCCGGCAAGTTAGAATCTCATCCAATATGGTGGCAAGCAGGGAGCATATTTTAATATTGTACCTATGGTGAATTGCATTCAAAGATCTTGTCCTCTGAAACTTCTTGGCCAATTGGGACCAAACTTGGTCACAATAGTCCTTAGTTGGCCCCTTTCAAAAAATGTCCAGCAAGTCTGCATCACTTCTAAGATTGCCAACAGTGGAAACATAGTTTAATATTGGATCCTAAGGTCCCTGTTGCAAAAAGTGGAAGCCACATCACATCCAGGATAGCCACCAGCAGGGAACATAGTTAAACATTGCACCCTGTTGAAAGCATTTTTAAGATCTAATCTAAAACCACAAAGCCAAGTGAAACCAACTTGGTCACTATTGTCTTTTCGTGGCCCTTTTTCACATTTGTGTCCTTCATGTCAGCATCTCATCCAAGTACTTCGCTCAACACTTGATCCTATGAGGAAACATATTCAAAGATCTTCTCCTCTGAAAATACTTGGCCAGTTGGAACATATTGGAACCATATTTGGTCATAATATTCCTTAGTTGATGCCATTTTAAAACTGTGTGTGGCAAGTCTGCATTGCATCAAAGATTGGCCTCGCCCCGGAAACATAGTTTTACATTGGACCCTAGGGGTCTCCTCTGAAGCTGCAAAGCCAGTTGGAACCAAACTTTGGCAGAATAGTTCTTGGATGGTTCCCATTAAAAAATGGAAATCATTTTCAAAGATCTTTTTCTCTGAAATACTTGGCCAATCAGAACCAAGACAAAATGGTCCTTAGATGGCCCCCTTCAAGACAGGTGACAGTAGGTTTGCACCCTATCCAATATAGCTGCCAGTGGGGAACATAGTTTAACTTTGATCATATAACATAAATGTCTTTAACATACTTGAAAATGAGGCCCTTAAACATTGAAATTATTTTGACTGTATATGTTAGCCATGGCCCAGGTGAGCAATACAGGTTCTTGAAAGCCTCTTGTTTTTCATTGTTATGAAATAAGCAAGCTACAATATGTCAGAAACATTGAGTAAGAGTCTACAGTCTCATGAAAAAAGAAGTCCAAATGAAAAAATAAAAGATTTGTAAAAAAAAATTTTCTGATTTTAATTAACTACTTATATAATATAAACATTGCACTCATTTTCGGAATTTTGATACCCTTTTCCATTTCAAAGCTATAAGGGACTAATGATGGTTTCACTTAAACAAAGTCCCTAAAGCTAAACTTTTATTTGACATAAAATTTTATAAGTCTTAATTTTGACTTAATTGCTCATTTTTTTTTTGTAGAATGCCTAGCCTGAGAGTGTTACTAATTAACACAAAAAGTCCCAGAAGTACAAAAGATTTAGTTTCTGGCGTTAGACAGAAATATGAACAAGTATGTGTTTAGCTGTTTGACATATGATATTTTAAGCTCACCACACAAAGTGAGGGGGCTTATGTGATACCCCTAGCCTCGGCATCGCGTCCAGTTAGGAAGAATGGTTAAAGTCCATTCCCAGTTACTGACATGTCCCACATCAACCATATTGGTGTGTATGATGCATTTTGGGATGACAACAACAATGCATGCTACGGATGCTGTCTTTGACCTACATTATACACATGAGTGACTTGGTTAGGAAGAATGGTAAAAGTCCATTCCCAGTTACTGACATGTCCAACATTAATCATATTGGTGTGTATGATGCATTTTGGGATGACAACAACAATGCATGCTTCGGATGCTGTCTGTGACCTACATTTAACTCATGAGCAACATAGTTAATTAGAATGGTAAAGGTCTAGTTCTGCTTACTGACATTTCCAACATCAACCATATTGATATGTGTGAAGCATTTTGGGATGACAGTCTTTGACCTATATTTTACGCATGAATGAATCTGTTAAAAAGAATGCTTATAGTCCATTCCTGTTTACTGACATGTTTAACATGTGACAATGCTGTGCAACTAGGTGAGCTTAGCAGGCTGTGGCTGCTTCTTATATTTATATTAGAGATGGCAATTTTACGGATATACTGTAACCAGTTATTCGGAAAATCTTTCGACTCGTTAACTGGTTAACTGGTGTTTAATGAAATATTGAATGTTTTCCAGATAATATGAATAAATAATTAAATTCGTTTCTCTGTTTTGTGATTATATCGAGATAGGGATACAAAGAAAAAAAAATATATAAACTAGCCATTAGATACTTTCCAATCGTCATCTCAGGAAAATGCTCCTGTGATATTCTACTTTTTCTTGGTTTCTATAATTATTTTACCATTTTAATCAATATATATTTTTTCTTTCCTTTTTCAAACTGTACAAATTGGTTTATTTAGTGGAATTACAAATTTTCTTGATTTAACTTATAGTTTACTTTATTGTGTGTAGAGGCATGTCCAGTCCCCTCATAAAGTGTTCAAACCCGGTGCTCAACCCACAGGACATGCTTATTGTTTGTATTATTATACGTAATACATGTTCATAAATTCAATAATTCTAGCATACATATTTTGTTATGACAGTACATTATATTTAAACATTGTGTTAATTTATGTAAATTCAATAATTTCTATAGGTATATGATTAGCAAACTAAGTCAACTAATTAGACTTCAATTGATGACACTATGATAGGACTGAAGTTTAAAAGTAATTATTAAATATTTGTTATGTAAACAACTTGTCAATCAATCGGTCTTTGATTTGTATCCACACTAACGGATTTAGGGGGCCTGGGTGGGCCCACCCGGGCCCCCCTTTGGTTGAAAAATATTTAAAATTCCTAGTTTTTTTTTTTTAAATTGGGTTCCGGGCCCCCTTTATTGAAAAATTTTGGGTCAGGCCCCCTTAGCAGAAAGTCTGGATCCCCCACTGATCCAATCAATTAAATAAAAATACCGATTTCTGATTGTACACATAACAGTATACAACTGAAATAATCATTTTACGCCTAGTACTAGAATACCTATTTTGCTAACTGGTTACACCCCATTAGACCGATTAACCGAGTAACCAGTTACTCGTTGCCATCCCTAGTTTATATATTTACCCTTGTCAAGCTGAGTATTTTTTAAAACAACCAGCTGTTTTCATTTATTTGCAAATTTATGCAAATGTAGCAACTGATGTTGATGATACATACTGACTACTATAAAGCTAGTGTAGGCTATCATTGGGTGGGATGTGTAGGGGTAGGAGGTAGGGATGGGCAGGGGGGGCGGGAGCCCCAAAATAGTGGTAGCTACTGTACAAAGTACCATATTTTTGCTTTTTTTCTTGGTTGCTTTTCTGCGCTTTTCCATGGCTAAAGATAACCCATGATGATGTATCACAAATTTAAAGTATTTTCTGAAGATGTTGCACCTCATGCATTGTTCCCAGTAACCTATGAGTAAGTGATTTTCAAGTTTGTTGGGCATCAACTTCCAGTTTGCTGAGTTTTGTATGTACAGATTTCTTGTATGTGCTGGAGGGAATGATTTGAAATTTGGTCTGAAGCTTGGAAATGATGAGTTGTATTGTGTAGGCATTTTCAAGTTTTTTCGATGTCCATTTTCAGTTTGCCTATACTTTGAATTTTAACTATGAACCAAATTTGAAGCTTGGAAATGAAAAGTTGTATTGTGTAAGTGATTTTCAGGTTTCTTTCTCAACTACTTCCTGTTTGTTGATATTTTGTTATTTAACTATAACCAAATATTCGTCAACTATTTCTTGACTTGTATCAGTGCATGGGAATAATTAAGGAATAATTCATGGCAGGTATGTGGTTATTGGAAATTTATCCATGGGCTGGGCCTTTATATTTGAATTTAACCTACAGCGTTAGTGAGGGGTTAAATTTATGAATATAAAGGCCCAGCACATGGTTAAAATGACAATAACCAAATACCTGCCATGAATTATTTCAATTCTAATATAACAGAAAATGGAATTTTCCATTCTGGAGCAACTTAAGAGAAGGGGGATTTCCGGCCTCCATTGCTGTCTGTGTTTATGACCTCACAATACAAGATCTGATGTTTTCGAATAAATGCAAGTTCATAATTGGAATCGAAAGCAAACAATACACATTTACATGTCTGAATGGCATGATTTAGTTAAAAACTGTTCTTAACCTTTATTTCCATCATAAACTAAGACAAACAAAATTAAAAAAACGTTGTTGTTTTTCATCCCGTTTACTCATATTCTGATACCATTTGCACATGTGCGAAATATATGGTTATCGAGTATTATACTGGTTGACGATTAACAAGAGCCATGTTAGAATTAAATATTTAGTCTAAAGCCAAGAAATTATATGGTTTGGTAAAACTTCAAGTAATCACTGTGTCCAGCAGATTACTGTTTCAACTTAAAAGTGTGTCAAACAAGATTTTAATCTACACTTATCTCAATTTTACTTTTGCCACAGGTTTCAGGATCGAAATTGCTGGACCTTTCAACAATGCCCGTTTCGACATGCTCTAGATGTATATCGTTTCTAATGGTATCAAAATACTAGTAGTTAATTATCTATTGATAAATTTGTTGAAATAAATTTGTTTAAATATTTTTGTTTTAAGCATGAAGATATTATAAGACCTGTGTTAGATTCTATGGAAGCCATAGTGAACAAAAGTGAAGATATTTTATTACAGATGGTAAACAAGGAACAAGATTTGTCCTCAAATTACAAACTGTTACAGGTAAATGCAAAGGTTTCACCTGTTTTCAAAGATGGTGATAGAGGTCTACCTACAAATTACAGACCAATATCTGTTTTACCTACCATTTCCAAGCTTATTGAATGCCATTTTTATATGTATCTATTCAAAAATTTAAACTGTTACATCCAGCTTAGTCTGGATATAGACCAGGGCATTCATGTCAAACAGCGCTTGTAAATATTATTGACAAGATTGTGGAGGAAATGAATAATGGTAATTTAAATATAGCCATCTTTTTAGATCTAAGGAAAGCTTTTGATGTAGTAGATCATGATATTCTGTGTAAAAAATTAGCAATATTTGGCTGTAATGATAAATCAGTAACATTTTTAAGTCTTATTTAAGTGATAGAACCCAGCAAGTTCAAATTGGAAATATTAAATCTGAAAAATTATCTGTTGAATTTGGTGTACCACAAGGGTCAATACTAGGACCTCTTTTATTTATTTTGTATATAAATGACTTGCCATGACATATAAGAAACTGTAAAACTGATTTATATGCTGATGACCCTACTATACATTGTAAGATACAACAAGATCTGAATGAAATAGAAAAATGGTGTGAGAGTAATAATATGTTTGTAAATACTAATAAAACAAAATGTATGGTAATAGGAACAAGACAAAAAGTTTCTTCACAATCTGTTGAACCTTCATTTACCATAAACACACAGACTTCGCAAATTTCTGACTGTGAGAAATGTTTGGGAGTAAAACTTGATTCGGATCTGAGCTGGCCAGGTACGTCCAAAATTGCTAGTCGTATCTATCTTCTCTCAAAAATTAAAAAATATTTAAATCAAGAATCAAGAAAACTTTTTTACTCTGGTTACATTCTTCCATTAATTGATTATCGTATAATAATTTGGGGAAGCTGCAGCAGTGAATATTTTAACCGTATTGTTAAATTACAAAAAAGGGCTGCAAGACTTATTCTAGATAAAGATTTTTTACTCCTTCTGCTCCACTTTTTAACACACTTGGTTGGATGACAGTTGATAACAGGATTATATATCACAGATGTGTTTTGATTTTTAAATGTTTAAATGATGATGCACCTTCTTATTTAATCGACAAGATTAGGTACATTTCTCAGAGTAATCCATATCAATTAAGAAATGTTATAAGTGTTGATTTATGTGTACCAAAAACTAAGACAGAACTTTTTATATGACCGCAAAAATTTTGCAGTCGTATATTGGTATGGTGCTGGCGTTGTCGGCGTCGGCGGCGTCTGTGGACAGCGTAACTTTGCTTCTAGTGGACGGATCATTATGAAATTTTAGTATGATGTATCTTGGCACATGCGTAAACAGAGGTTTTAATTTTGATTTGATGGCCCCGCTGATTTAGAAAAAGGAGCCAAAAAGGGGTGAAATTGGGTGTTTTCACATTTTTGACTGTAGAATCTTTATTAATTATTGGATTTTGATTGGGTTTGTTTCAGTGTGCTCCTGAGAAAATTTCCAAGCTGGAGTATGCCAACGGATTTCCCGTAGCATGTACCGCTCACGAGATAAATGGGGTCCAACAGGGGCAAATCTCGAAAAAAATATTTTTTTTATTTTTAGTCCGATTTTGATGCAGTTTTTTTCAATGGATTCCTTGTGAAAAATTAATATGGCACTCAGCTATTAGATTTTTGATAACTTGTTTCCTTTCCCAGCTATGAGGGCTGAACAGGGGCCAAAATTGCGAATATGCAGATTATGTAGAATTTTTATTTTTCATTGGGTTTTGTTGGGATTTTTCTCTTTGGATTCCTCTTGATCTAAGCTTTCAGTAGTATGTCAACGGATTTTGTGTAGGTCTTACCGTTTCCGAGCTACAAGGGGTCAAAGGGGCCAAAAATGCAATTTTTCTAAATATGTNAAGACTTATTCTAGATAAAGATTTTTTAGCTCCTTCTGCTCCACTGTTTAACACACTTGGTTGGATGACAGTTGATAACAGGATTATATATCACAGATGTGTTTTGATTTTTAAATGTTTAAATGATGATGCACCTTCTTATTTAATCGACAAGATTAGGTACATTTCTCAGAGTAATCCATATCAATTAAGAAATTAAGAAATGTTATAAGTGGTGATTTATGTGTACCAAAAACTAAGACAGAACTTTTTATATGACCGCAAAAATTTTGCAGTCGTATATTGGTATGGTGCTGGCGTTGTCGGCGTCGGCAGCGTCTGTGGACAGCGTAACTTTGCTTCTAGTGGACGGATCATTATGAAATTTTAGTATGATGCATCTTGGCACATGCGTAAACAGAGGTTTTAATTTTGATTTGGTGGCCCCGCCCGATTTAGAAAAAGGAGCCAAAAAGGGGTGAAATTGGGTGTTTTCACATTTTTGACTGTAGAATCTTTATTCTGATTGGGTTTGTTTCAGTGTGCTCCTGAGAAAATTTCCAAGCTGGAGTATGCCAACGGATTTCCCGTAGCATGTACCGCTCAGGAGATAAATGGGGTCCAACAGGGGCAAATCTCGAAAAAAATATTTTTTTTATTTTTAGTCCGATTTTGATGCAGTTTTTTTCAATGGATTCCTTGTGAAAAATTTATATAGCGCTCAGCTATTAGATTTTTGATAACTTGTTTCCTTTCCCAGCTATGAGGGCTGAACGGGGCCAAAATTGCGAATTTGCAGATTATGTAGAATTTTTATTTTTCATTGGATTTTGTTGGGATTTTTCTCTTTGGATTCCTCTTGATCTAAGCTTTCAGCAGTATTTCAACGGATTTTATGTAGGTCTTACCGTTTCCAAGCTACAAGGGATCAAAGGGGCCAAAATTGCAATTTTTCTAAATATGTCAAATCTTTAGTTTTCATCAGATTTGGATGGGATTTTTTTCTTTGGATTCCTCTTGATCTAAGCTTTCAGTAGTATGTCAACGGATTTTGTGTAGGTCTTACCGTTTCCGAGCTACAAGGGGTCAAAGGGGCCAAAAATGCAATTTTTCTAAAGATGTAAAATCTTTATTTTTCATCGGATTTTGATGGGATTTTTTCATTGGATTCCTTTTGATCTAAGCTTTCAGCAGTATGTCAACCGATTTTGTGTAGGTCTTATCGTTTCCGAGCTACAAGGGGTCAAAGGGGCCAAAAATGCAATTTTTCTAAATAAGTAAAATCTTTATTTTTCATCAGATTTCGATGGGATTTTTTTCTTTGGATTCCTCTCGATATAAGCTTTCAGTAGTATGCAACAGATTTTGTGTAGCTTTTACCGTTTCCGAGCTACAAGGGGTCAAAGGGGCCAAAATTGCAATTTTCTAAATATGTCATATCTTTATTTTTCATTAGATTTTGATGGATTTTTTTTCTTTGAATTTCTATGGATGTTAAGTTTTAGTTGATAGTACATATTTTGCATAGCTCTTACAGTTTTTTATCAGTAAGTAATCAAAAGGGTTTATTTTTTCCCTATTTTGTTCGTATTGACATTTCCAGTTGTGTTTTTTTTACTCTATCGGTTTGAACAAGCCGTTATGGAGTTTGATGAGCTGTTTTAAAGATAACAACACACATTAAGTGTACTGGGAATGTCTTCATCTCAAAGGAAAAGACGGATTTCTGGACCAGCAATGTCATCAACAACCCAACAAAACGGAAAAGCTTTACAAGTGTTCGCGATGGGAAATAAAAGTTTGATGGGGACGTTGGGTAAAATCAAGCGACCTGGTGATTAGTAAATCAGACAGTGAACTTTTCTGATAGTTACAATGATCAACAACGATTTTAGGTCATAATTAAAAACTAACACATTATGCCCAGTTTTGGTCCAAGTAAAAATCTTAATCAGAAAAGGTGAAACAAAGTCAAAGGTATTCAATAGATATGAAATTTAATTATCATGCCTGTTGTTTATAAGTAAGTAGTAAGCGAGTATTAAAGTATGTAAATAAATTGCTTGATTAGTAAATAATTAGGTTGAAAAAAGTCTGTCGCGCATTTATAATAGAATAATTGGGATGAAAAAAGTTCGTCACGCGTTATGACCAGATTTTTTACCATCCAATGCAGGTCATGACCAGATTTTTGGTCATTGGAGGTTGACAGGTATGGAATACATGTATCATATATGGAGTTACAAATAAAAGAACCATGCATGTTGAATACAGACATCATCTTTTGTCCTGTATCATCATGCAGTGATTATATAGATATCAGTCACCACTGCTACCCTTTATAATATTACACTCTGAAAAAGTCTGTCGTATCAAAAGTCATGTGTTATTTTAATTAGAAAACTACTGAGACCTTTGCTCTGTTTCAAATATATGATAAACAGGATATGACATGGGTTAATATGTACAATATGCTGTATCATCCCTGGACCAATATCATTCCTCGGGCAAGCCTTCCGGATGATATTGACTTCTCTGGCTGATACAGCAAGTTTACTCATGTGATTTTCTGTATTTACATGTATTTAAAAAATATCTGGTCTGGCCTTACAATTTGTTCCACAATAAATGTTCAAAATGAAATTAAGGAAAAAAGATCAGTGGGTAATCTGGGAAATATTATTAAGCTTTTTAATGGATAAAACCAGAGAAGTCCAAAAATCTGACAGAAATACATAAACATGACCAACTAACATCCTTAAGTTCACAATATTCTCCCAATAAGGCCACATCAAATTAATTAATAGATTCTCATCCCCACCGCCCAATTTTTTCTAAGCTCAAATTTTATTTTATTTTCAATTATACAGAAATTTGTTTTAAATTCCTACCAATTTTAGTGAAAATCAGTAAAAAATAAAAAATAAAACCCTCCCACCCACACCAGATTTTTTGTTACAGGTGGATGAGAATCTACAAATTAACTTGATAGGGCCTAACCAGTATTTCTTCCACTGGTGGATGTTTCCCCCACTGCAAGCTCTGAGTTTCTCTTCAACTAAAACTGACCAAATGTCATAATGTATATATTTCTGAATGTGGCATTAACCTCCCTCAATTGTATCTTAAGTTCAGTCAAACCTGTCTCATAATCAACTGTATTCAGCAATAATATGTATTATCTGGCTCAAATTTTATAACCGTATGTTAACACATTTCATATTTACTAATGTTATTTTGAGCGACCACCTGTCTGATGTAACCCTATTATAGTGTTATATTTTAGTGGCACATAAGATAAGTTGAATATTTTATCATTTTTATAACACATTTTTGTAGGAATTGATTGTTATGAACCAAGACCTACTAAGATTTTTGGGAGTGAGTCATTCATCACTTGATTTCGTGTGTAGACTTTGTCAACAAAAAGATTTTCATTGTAAACTGACGGGGGCAGGAGGAGGAGGGTGTGCTTTTTGTTTGATACCCCCAGGTAAGTCAAGGGAGGGTAGACATTCTCATAAATTTTATGGCTTCAAATGATTTTCACTGAAGGAAAAAAATGAGTTTGGCTGAAAAATGAATTAATTGTGTGTTGGATAATTTTTGTCTTTTTTATATTTTCTGTATTTTGTGGACGTAATTTTATTCGTGGACATCAATTTTCATGGTTTTCATAAAAATCACCATTTCGTTGGTACTTTACTTCGTGGTTTCGAATTGTTAGCATTAGATCTCTATGGAAAAATGCATTTTGTTGAGAAATTAATTTCGTGGTTTCAGTTAACCATGAAATCCACTAAAATTGGAACCCCACAAATAATAGTACTTTCACAGTAATAGAGCGCCGTGCGCGGTCCCGGCTGAAGAATAGGCCCGCAGCATCCTCTGAGCTTGGAGTATGAGTCATCCTAACAGAGGACCCCGAGAGAACCCCGGGATATAGAAATAGGACCCAGTATCTCCGGCTTGCGGGGTGTGACCCCTCCTAAACGGAGGCTGACCCCGAGGGTCCCGGGATATAGAAATAGGACCCATTCCGTGGTTGTGCGGGATTAATAAATACACAACCCATCTTTCGGATGGGATGTAAACTCAGGTCCACGTGTTGGAAGAAATGCCACGCTTCTTGCACGTTAAAGAACCCTTGTAGCAAGCTCTTTTTGGGGTGGTCCGTAGGTGATCGGCTACAAGGCTAAATTCCCCGCCCTTGACGATTTCACCCTACTTTTCCAGTGGCAGTCAGAATTTCCCGTCCCATGGCCATTTCCATACCCCAAAGTGATTATTTATCAACAAACTTGTTCTCGTCTTGATATAGCTGAAATATTGCTGAGTAGACGTTAAACAATATTCAATCAATCAATCAATCACAGTAATAGAAATTGTGATTTGTTAAAATAAATGCAAATATGGCATATGGGATGTGCAAGAACATTGAACCATGATTTATACCAAAAAAGATAGAAAAAATAAGAAATGTCATGGAAAATAGAAAAAACAATGTCTCAAAAAGTGGAAAATTTTATTTTTTGCCTGGCTTAACTGTTAGTTAGACAGTAAAAACAAATTATACAAAGCATTCTTGAAACAAACAAAATTCAGTTCATACAGTTGCATAACAAAGTCTTTTATTCTTTGAAATACTAAAAACTTATTGAAACACACTCACCAGGAGTGATTTATACAAGATCCCAGATGAGATTGGTCACAACTTTCAGCACATATAAAAATAGCCATTCTCTGTAAGCACTTGCAATTTTATATAGGGGATGAGCATCCATGGTCTCAGATTTACCCAAAACTTGTTATAAAACTTGTTATGCTTTAACTATCCGTTGTGAAGTGAAAATGCACTTGATTTCATTTGATTGTTGTATGGTTTCCATGGCCACAGTCATTTCATTTTACAAAAAAGTCAATTTTTGTCCTTTTTGTAAAGCGTATCAAGTAAAAATGTTGATACTTGGAAATTAAATGTTATCTACAAGCAACAGACTAAGCATTCCTCTTTTAAAAAATTCAAAAATATTGTGGTATTATGGTTGTTAAGGTGGTTGCCATGACCCCAAACATGGCAATTTTTAGCTCACCTGGCCTAAAAGGCCATGTTAGCTTTTGCCATCACTATGCGTCCGTCTTCCGTCTGTCTGTCTGTCTGTCTGTCTGTCAACAATTTCAAAAATCTTCTCCTCTGAAACCACTGGTGTAAATGTAAGCAAACTTGGCCTGAATCATCATCAGGGTATGGCTTCTCAAACTGATGTTCAGTTTGTCCCTCTGTCGAACAACATGGCTGCCATTCCTAAAAATAGAACATAGGGGTAAATTGCAGTTTTTGGCTAATAACTCAAAAACCGTTGCAGATATCAAAAATCTGAGGGGGGTAAAAATTATCAGCATGATGAGATCTATCTACTGTGCAATAGATGTTTGCCAGTTACTTAAGTTCTTGTTAGTTCTAGTCAAATTTTGTAATTTTTGGTCGAACCTTCAAAGGGAAGTTACTCCTACACCGGACAAACAAACATTAAACATGTACATTTGTTTTTAAGGTACGGACTTTGTGCTTAGCCAGTATGGACAAAGTAATTCCCTACACAATATTTACGATATTCTGCACTAAAGTAAGGATATTTTCGAATTTTAAATACTTTCTTAGTCACTGAGAAGACAGTTCAAATTAGTACAGTTTTTTCTTTTATTACTTGAAACAAGTAGCACTTGAACGCATGGTAAGCGATATTTGGGATTGGGTTTTGAATTATGTTGCTGACTAAACATCTGGTAAAGGTTAAACTTTCCTAACTTTTGATTAAAAAAACTTTATGTTTTGGTTGGTTTTCACAAGCAGGGAACCATTCTGTCCCTTGAGATTTTTCAAAAAGTTACCTCCCTTTTGGGTTCTGCTAAATTAATTCTGTTGATTGCAGAACTGGCAAATGGTCTATTTTGAAGAAAATCTGAAAACCCATATCGGAGTTGTAGCCCTTTTTCCGTTAAATTTTCAAAATTTTTGCATTTTTTATTTCAAAAAGTGTAACAGATAGAGGTTAAGTGTAAATGCAAAAATGTTCAGCATATCAAGATCTACCCACCCTGAAATTTTGAAGAAAATCCATAAACCCTTGTAGGAGTTATTGCCCTTTTTTCACCGAATTTTTAAAATTTTCGTATTTTCATCCTTTATTTCCAAAACCATAGAAGATGAAAATTATTAAAGTGTAAATTGATGAAATGTTTGCGATGCTGTGGTGACTTCAAAACTGATGTTGAAAATTGTTCCTTGACCGCCATTTTCAAAATGGCCGCCAAAAAAGGCAGGAAAATTTATCATTGTCCGATTTGAATGAAATTTGGTTTCCAAATAGATATTGATGTTGCGACTTCAAAATGGGTGTTCAAAAAATTGTTTATTGACCGCCATTTTCAAAATGGTCGCCAAAAACGACGGGAAAATTCTACATTGTCCGATTTCAATGAAATTTGGTTTCCAAATAGATATTGATGTTGCGACTTCAAAACCGGTGTTGAAAAATTGTAAGTTGACCGCCATTTTCAAAATGGCCGCCAAAAAAGGCGGGAAAATTCAACATTGTCCGATTTCAATGACATTTGGTTTCCAAATTGGTCTTGATGTCGTAACTTCAAAACTGATGTTAAAAATTGTTTGTTGACTGCCATTTACAAAATGACATCTCGACTTCAAAACTGGTGTCGAAAGTGGTCCTTAGCAAGAACGTTTTTTGTCAAAAAAGCCCAACAAAGAAATATAGTAAAACATGATCAGACTTTAAAAACAGTTCAAGATATTGGAGGTGTTTGAGCTACGAAAGTTTGAGAAACTGAAGATCAACTGTATAACTTACAATGTTACCTTTATTGTGGCAACTGAAAGCCAGATGAGTGATACAGGCTCCTGGGAGCCTCTGGTTGTGATTTGCAAACAAGTTGCTCAATCATAATTAATAATCTGACCTAAAGATTAATTTTCAAGGTCAAATGTCATAATCAATTCTAAAAGAGTGTATTACCTTTTGGCAACTTGCGACATGTCAAACATTAAATCAATATCCAGTATTATATAAAAAAAACAGCCCATGGAGCAAATTATCAAATTAAAAATCAGAATGAAATTGAAGTCAATTTCAAGTCATTTTTTAGAGTCATCAGTCATCATTTTTGCAATGAAGCCCATTATACATAGATGATATATCAATTATTCTAAAATATAAATTATCATAAATGCAAAACAAAAACAACTTTTACAAGAAGTTGTCCTAAAATTATTATTTGTAAATAAAGTCAAAGTTCAATGTCAAAGGTTATTCATGAATTGTAATGCATTATAATGAGATTATGTTCCCACCTACAAGGTAAATCAAATGCTGTTTCATAAATGAATACTAACATACCAGAAAGATTTCAGAAATCGCTATTCTATCTTCAAAATCTTTAAAATATAATGTGACCTTGAAAAATTATTGAAAAATGTGAAGGTGAAGGTCAGCAATCATATGGTAAAATGGTCTGTGCACACCAATGCATATAGATTACACCACAAGATCCCGTTCATTACCATATTTTATCCACTAGAGATAGTTAAATTTTAAAATTTTAAGTGAAAGGCTATCCGAGCATTCAAAAATTTTTAAATTTGAGTATTAAGAGTGGATAAAAAATGGTAATAATGGGGATAAAGTGGTGTAATATTTTTCTCTAATGATAAATGATGATAACCGAGAATTGCATTCCGAATAGATTTGGACCTAAAGGGTCAGTGTGAGCTATTGCCATCACTTGGTGTACGTCGTCCGTCAGCCGTCCGTCGTCTGCTCATCCGTCCATCCGTTAAACTTTTCACATTTTCATCTCCTTTGAAACGCTAAAGCAAATTAAACCAAACTTTACTTTAATGATGTATGGAAGGTCCTTTACAAAGATGGCTCATTTTGTTCTGATCTGATAAAAAACATGGCCACCAGCACTGAACTTAGGTTTGACAGTGGATCCTACGGAAAAAATTACATTTTCATCTTCTCCTCTGAAATGGCTGAAGCAAATTCAACCAAACTTTACAGGAATGATGTACTAGAGGTCCTTTACAAAGATTGCTCATTTTCTTTTTAACCTATAAAAAACATGGTCACCAGCAGGGAACATAGTTTAACATTGGACTCTAAGGGAAAATCACATTTTCATCTACTCCTCTGAAACCACTGAAGCAAATTCAACCAAAATTTACAGGAATGATGTACTCAAGGTACTTAACAAAAATTGCTCATTTAGCTTCGA
>MJUU01029728.1:65769-81142 GCA_002080025.1 Modiolus philippinarum
AAAATCACATTTTCATCTTCTGCTCTGAAACCACTGAAGCAAAGTCAACCAAACTTTACAGGAATGATGTACAAAAGGTCCTTAACAATGATTGCTCATTTCGTTCCGTTCAGACAAAAAACATGGCCATCAGCAGGGAACTTGGTTTAACATTGGACCCAATGGGGAAAATCACATTTTCATCTTCTGCTCTGAAATGGCTGAAGCAAATTCAACCAAACTTTACAGGAATGATGTATGGAAGGTCCTAAACAATGATTGCTCATTTCGTTCCGATCTGATAAAATACATGGCTGCCAGTGCGGAACTTAGGTCTAACATTGGACCTTATGGGAAAAATCACATTTTCATTTTCTCTGCTTTAATGACTGAAGCAAATTAAACCCAAATTTTTACAGTAATAATGTACTAAAGGTCCTTAACAAAGGTTGCTGATTTTGTTCTCATCCGATAAAAAACATGGCCGCCAGCACGGAACATAGTTTTAACATTGGACCCCATGGGAAAAATCACATTTTCATCTTCTGCTCTGAAACAGCTGAAGCAAATTCAACCAAGCTTTACAAGAATGATGAATGGAAGGTCCTTTACAAAGATTGCTCATTTCCTTCTGATCTGACGAAAAACATGGCCACCAGCGCAGAACTTTGGTTTTAAATTGGACCTTATGGGAAAAATCACATTTTCATCTTCTGCTCTGAAACCACTAAAGCAAAGTCAACCAAACTTTTAAGGAATGATGTACTAAAATTCCTTAACAATGATTGCTCATTTCATTCCGATCCGACAAAATACATGGCCGCCAGCACGGAACATGTTTTAACATTGGACCCTATGGGAAAATCACATTTTCATCTTCTGCTCTGAAACGGCTGAAGCAAATTCAACCAAACTTTACAGGAATGATGTATGGAAGGTCCTTAACAATGAATGCTCATTTCGTTCCTATCCGACAAAAAACATGGCCGCCAGCACGGAACATGGTTTAACATTGGACCCTATGGGAAAAATCTCATTTTTATGTTCTGCTCTGAAATGGCTGAAGCAAATTCAACCAAACTTTACAGAAATCATGTATGGAAGGTCCTTTACAAAGTTTGCTAATTTCATTCCGATCTGACAAAAAACATGGCCGCCAGCGTGGAACTTAGGTTTAACATTGGACCCTATGGGAAAAATCACAATTTCATCTTCTGCTCTGAAACATCTGAAGCAAATTCAACCAAACTTTACAGGAATTATGTATGGAAGGTCCTTTACAAAGTTTGCTCATTTTGTTCCGATCCAACAAAATATATGGGGGCCAGCCCGTAACTTAGGTTTAACATTGGACCCAATGGGAAAAATCACATTTTCATCTTCTGCTCTGAAACGACTGAAGCAAAATCAACCAAACTTTATATGAATGATGTACTAAAGGTCCTTAACAAAGATTGCTTATTTCTTTCCTATCTGATAAAAAAAACATGGCCTCCAGTGCAGAACATAGTTGAACATTGTAGGGTGGTATATGAAAACTATACTTCTCATTATCTTCTCTGAAACTATTGAAGCAAATTTAACTAAACTGTGATGGAATGGTGTATAGTAGATCCTTTGCAAAGATTACTCATTTCAATAGGATCAGACTAAAAACACTTGTGCCAATGGAGAACATAGCTTAACATTAGACCTCATTGGTAAAATACACTTTTTTTGGTCATGCATGGCATAGAAGCATTTTGTCAGGTCAGCGATACAGGCTCAGTCTCTGAGCCTCTAGTTATTTTCACTAAAACTACTGAAGCAAATTCAACCAAACTTTACAGGAATAGTGTATGGAAGGTCCTCAGCAAAGATTGCTCACTTCATTCAGATCACAAAAACATGGCTGTCAGCAAATGACATAGTTTAACATCGGACCCTATGGGAAAATCACATTTTCATCTTCTCCTCGTAAACCACTGAAGCAAATTCAACCAAACTTTACAGGAATGATGTATGGAAGATCTTTAACAACGATTGGACATTTCGTTACAATCCAATCGAAAACATGGCCGCCAGCATGGAACATACTTAACATTGGACACTATTGGAAAATCACATTCTCATTTTCTCTTCTGAAACCATTGAAGAAAATTCAACCAAACTTTACAGGAATGATATATGGAAGGTACTTTACAAAACTTGCTCATTTTATTTCCATCTGACACAGTTTAATTCTGGAGCTTGGTATGAGAAAACCATCCTTTTGATCATCTTCTCTGAAAGTATTCAAACAAATTTAACTAAATATATGGAAGGGTTTGCAAAAATTACTCGTTTCAATAGGATCAGACAAACAAACATGGGTGCTAATGGAGAACATAGCTAAACATTAGACCCCATTTGTAAAAAACATCATTTGCATGCATGGCATAGAAGCATTTTGTCAGGTAAGTGATACAGGCTTAGTCTTGAGCCTCTAGTTCATCTGAGCTGACACATAACATTTTAATAATACAGATTTTAGAGGTTAACTGAGCTAAAAAATGGCTCTTCTAAAGTGCAGGTGATGCAACTGTTCCATGAAACACCCATCAAGTTTTTGCTTTAACTGATACTCGGAGTAAAATTATACAAGTAAATGGCCAGCTCAGTGTAAAAAAATGATAAACTCTATTGCAGGTGCCTTTTGCAAAAAAAAATTAATGATTCTAGACAAAGCCTTCTTAGTCAAGATCAACTTAACAATAGATCTTTTAGGAAAAATTTTTCATTAGGCCAAACAGATTAATACGTTTCTTGTGTCTATTCCTCATGACATGAGCTTCTGGTAGAATGTCCACATATATTTTTTCCCGTTTATTTCTATTAAAATTTGCTAAATTAAGGCATGAGTTTTTAGCTCATCTGGCTATAGCCAGGGTGAGCTTTTGCTATCACTTGGCATCTGTTGTCTGTCTGTCTGTTGTTATTTTTCATTCATATATCCTCTGAAACCACTGGGACCGATAGAACCAAACTTAGTCACCATAGTGCTTAGGTGGTCCCCTTTTAAAAAGTTGTACAGCTAGTCCACACTTAATCCAAGATGACCACCAGCAGGGAACTTGTTTTAACATTTGACCCTATGGATTAACACATTCAAAGATCTTCTCATCCGAATCCACATAGGCAATTGGAACTTAACTTAGTCACAAAAGTGGCTGGGTGTCCCCCCCCTTTAAAAATGTGCCCAGCTACTAGGAATTCACATATTCAGGATAGCCTCCAGTGGGGAACATATATTGGCCCCTACAGGAAATCATTCAAAGATCTCCTCTTAGGCAACAAAGCCAATTAGAACCTTTTGTCACATTAGTCCATTGAAAGGGTATTTAAATAAAAAATGTCTAAGATATTCACACCTCTTCCTAGATGACCACCAGCAGGGAATTTAGTTTACTACTGGACCCTAATTGTTAAACATATTTAAATATGTCCCTTCAGAAAGTTCTTGGTCAGTTGGAATCAAACTCAGTCTTAGTAGTTCTCAGTTTTAAATCCCCCATTGAAAAATTGTGTCTGCATGCCGCCAGCGTAGAGCATAGTGTAACATTGGACACTATGGGAAAAAAACACATTGAAAGATCTCAGGAACTATGCGTCCATTTTAAAAACCAAACTTAGTTGTCTTTTAAAGATGATCCCCTTAAAAAAGGGGACCAGTTGGTCTGCACTCTGTCTAGAATGACTGCTAGTTTGACATTGGACCATGCACATAACACCAAGGTCCTTTGACTTACTTGAAAATGAAAACCTTTAACATTAAGATTATTTGGACTGTCTGTGTATACCATGGTCCAGGTGAGCAACACAGACTTTTGATAGCCTCTTGTTGTATAGGGAATAATGCATGGTAAAATCCCTATCACATGCCACATCACCCCGAGTTACCAATATCAGCCCAAGGGCCTCTGACCCGAGGGATGATGTTGGTCGAGGAATGATACAGCATGTGATACAGATTTTGCTATGTATTATACAGTTTATCATATATTTAAACAGAGGACTACTTAATCCCAAAAATACTGTCAAAAATTGAAATTGGTAAGAGAAAATGCATGTATTTTGTGAAGAAGAAAATTTTAAAATGGGCGGAAAGAACTGGAGGTGGTTGGAATAAAATCTAACACGCAAAGGAAAAAGGTTTGCTAGATTGTTTTTGACTGATCCTCACAAAAAAAAATTCACCCAAAACAAATTTTTGTTAACCCTCTCCCAAAAAAATTTCCCCCCCATTTTTTTTATCCCCCAAATTTTTTTAAACCCCCATTTTTTTAGATAAATAAGTCAAATTGAAAAAGAAAAATGTCTTTTGAAAAAGGGCATGATACATGATACCCATGCGAAAAATGGTATGCGATAAAGGGTATGACGGCAAAGTGTGAAATAGGGAATGAAAGTCGTGCACTGTATCACATATTCAAAACGCCTGTATCTATTACTAAACATTTGATAAATTCAAATATCTTATATCTATTAGTGTATTTCACTAGCCAATAATTCCTTATATTTGTTTTAGGAACCACAGAAGATGTTATAGAGGGTATTCAAATCGTTTTAAGTCTTCATAAGTTTGATAGCTGGGTAACTAGTGTTGGAGGGAATGGTGTACAGGTACATAGTTTGAATAACAGTGAAAGGCCTTCAATTCCAGAATTTTTATTTTAAAACAAATATTTATGTTCTTTGTGCAGATAGACAAACGTGATAAAAGTCAGGAGTGCACCAAGTTAAAGAATGTATTGAACAGTGTAAAAAACTTGATAGCAGCAAGCACTGGAATGGCCATGCAATGTTTAAAGAGGATTGGAGTTTTGAAATAACGAATAATATCCAATTTGCTATTATCCTAAAGTATTAACTATGATTTAGTTGTTGCATGACTAGTATAGCTTTTAGCCTGAAAAATGAGCTTTTGTTTATCACCAGAGTTCAATATCATGACCTTGAACTGGTCAATTAAGTATGTTTTATGCTATATGGTAATGCATTCAAGTTCAACCTAATGGTAGTGAATGACATCAAGTAGACAACAATAAACAGGACATATAATTGTTTAGAAATATTGTCCACAACAACACTTAAGGTACTTCTAATTTATTGTTGACATGTTTCACCCTTAAGGAATATATCAGGGAAAGGTACAATGTAGTACATCAAATTAGTATCAATTTTAAATCTCATAATTAAGAAAATAATGTTTGGTTTCTAGATTGTTGTCAATCATGTTGTTATTTAATTTTTTAATTAACTACCCTACATACCAGAGGTATCCACTTTTAAGGAACTTTGCCTTTAATTATACAAAACTGGTTCACAGTTTGTAACACATAATTTTCAGTTCAAATAAGCCATTGTGATATTTCATACATACTAGTACTTTCACCTTTGTTTATACTAAAGAACTTTGCCTATCAAATTCAGTTGAAACCAGAGCTTTGTACATTGAAATTGATTTCTGAATAAACTAAATGATGTTTTTGGAATCTTTGAGGTTCTCTATACAGAAAATGAATCTGTAAAAAAGCTTCAAAATTTGCTTAAAGTATGTTTGTACAATTAAATTATGCTGCCAACTGATCCAAAAAATATATCCCCATAATTAGTTTGTTTGGTTATATCACATTATGAAATAAAGCTTATTGTCATCAAATGTGGAAGGAAAAAGTAAAAACAATGTGTATATTCATACACAATGTAGTGTTATGTCATATTTTTATAAAGGAACTGTCAGAATCAATCAACACATTACACCATTTGACCTGGTAAAGAAGGTCAGGCGGAGACACATTTATTGAATCGACCCTGCCTGTACGAAATGAGCGGCCTGCTTTAGACACGTAATCCAGGAGTAAATTTCCTTCTAACCAGGCGTCAGCATTCAATCTGACCAAATAAGTAAACCAGGCAGCAAATGACATGTAAACCAGGCGGAAATAGACACGTAATATTAAAATTAGCTGGATAGAAAACCATGCATAAATAAATCCAGGCGTAAAATAAAACAAGGCCTAAAAAAATAACCAGGCTTAAATTTTTCCTGCTCTAGCATCTGTTTATACTGACCTCATTTCTGAACTGAGCCCTTGACATATTTTACTATTCAGATTTAACAAAACAAAGTAGTTATGTACAAAAATGCTGTGGAATCAGTATGCTAAACAATACAAAATAATTTGTATTATTTAGAATTAATGTGGGAATTAATAAGTAAGTACATGCAAACATGAATTCTCACTTGTTTGAATTCTTTATAGTAATCTCATGCAGTTGATTAATGAATATTTCCTTAAAAACATATTATTTTAAGTTATAATATACTCACATGCTAAATTGTATACTAAAAATCCTAAGTTTACAGAATCCTAACTGAACATTAACATCCTTTTGAACAAAATGTAGAAGGTAGTCCAAGAAGCACAGATTCTCCATAACAACACTGATCCAGCTAAGAAAATGAGAGCCAAACATTTGAAATTTCCCATGATCCCCTCGATAAATTCAAATTTGTATATGTATAAAAACCAACTGGTTTGGAAATTTCCTGCTTGTTTCATTAATATGTTTGGAGTTGTGTTGAACCAACTGGTTATTAAATGTTTACGCCTGGACAGGGTACACGGATTACTGTTCACTGCAGAGCAGGAATAAGTGTCCTGCTCCTTTATGCCTGGCAAAGACACATAATTTCAGTTTATGCCTTGAAACCAGTTGGTTTTCGTGCCAAAACCAGCTGGTTTACGCCTCAATATTTAGTACGGGTAAAAAGAGAAAAAGTAGTGAAATTTTAGGCTTACCCATGTCTATCCCTAATTATACACCCACATAATCAGGTATAGAGTACTGTGACAATAATTTTTATATTTTGGTGTAGTGAGCATTTAGGTAAAGTGAAGAATCCTATTTTCAGTGTCCTTGATACTTCATATTTAAACACTAATCTTGTATTATTTTGTTGTTCTGTATACACGCATGAGAGAACCTTGCACTGGCATTTGAAGCCATCTTTAAAGTGCAGCATTATATGGCTTAATTGTGGTTAGATCAAGTGATGTTTACTAGTTCAAAATGTTGATTAAAATTTTCTTATTTTGATTGCAGTTCAAAAATACTATTTTAGAAATATATTTTTATACCCTACCTCAAAAGGCCAGATTTGTTTTCATGGTTCAGGTTGATACAAAAGTATTGACATAAAAAACAAGTTAAAATTCTTGTCAAACTGCGATAAAAGGTAAAACAAAAAATATATATCAAAAATGTAAAAATGATTAAAAAACAAGAAGACAGAGTTTTTTTTAAATCATTTTTACGTTTTGATATGTGTATATATTTTTAGCTCACCTGGCCTAATTACGAAACTTGACTTGAATCATCACCAGGGTATGGCTTCTCAAAATTGTGTTCGATTAGTTGGCTGGTCAAACAACATGGCCACCATTGCTAAAAATAGAAAATGGGCGTAAATTGCAGTTTTTGGCTAATAACTCGAAAAAAATTCAAAAAATTGTTCTTTGACCGCCATTTACAAAATGACATCTCGACTTCAAAACTGGTCCTTAGCAAGAACATTTTTTGTCAAAAATGCCTAACAAAGAAATATTGTAAAACATGATCAGACTTTAAATACTGTTCAAGATATTGGTGGTGTTCGAGCTTCGAAAGTTTGAGAGACTGAAGATCAACTGTATAACTTACAATTTTACCTTGATTGTGGCAGTTGAAAGCCAGTTGAGCGATACAGGCTCCTGGGAGCCTCTGGTTTGTTTTACCTTTTATTGCAGTTCGACAAGAATTTTTAACTTGTTTGTTTATATATGCTTACACAAACTGTTTCACAGCACTCTTTATTTTATTTTATTCACATAAAACACTATACTATAGCTGTGTTCTTTTAGTGACTTGAAAATGATATATATCTCAATGTTTCTCTAAAACAAATATAAAAAATTGATTTATATGAAATTGTTTTGAAATTATTGTTAAATCTGGCAATTGTTTATCTAGCATTTTACACTAATTAATTTCAACAATACATTTTTGTTTATTTAGTTGATACCTACATGCTCTTATTACAATTATCAGCTTGTCATTTTTATTACCAAAAAAATCTGTACACAAAGAATTACAAGTGAATGTTATTTCTCTGAAAATTATTACAAATAAAAATTTTTATTTCAGTTAATATTGTAAGTATGTGTATCTCAGACCTTCACAAGTTTCTTGCCTTGTTTACCATTTCAACATACGTGCCAACTGACCCACTTTAGGCTGGTGTGACCCGCCAAATTTACCCATGACCGCCAGGGATAATCACCCGCTGCAGGTCATCATTTTCACCCGCCAATGAGAACGTCACCCACAAATGACCTGCCACAACACAGTTAATAATTTTTAAAGATAAACAGCAAACGATATTATAAATTTCCCTCAACAGTTGAGACAAAGTACAAATTAAACTGAACAGAAAACACCAAATGGTCCAGAAACGGTAAACAACTGATTTATTGGCACCATGTATTCAATGGAGTGGAGTGTTGGAGTGGAGTTGTGGAGTGGAGTGTTGGAGTGGAGTGATGGAGTGAGAAAATATTGTAGTTGATATTAAATATAAGTGCATACATATTATTTGCAACTGTTGAATGTGTAAAATAAAAAAAAATATTAATTTGTGGTAGTGAGTTAAAACAGTAGTAAGAATTCTAGAAAGTCTGAAACGTGATATACGATGAAGATCTGTAAAATGTTAATTATTTTCAAATTATAACTGTACTAATAGTTAGGAGATGAAGAACAGTGAAGAGATTATCGAATTTGATTAATCGGTCAGTCTTCTTTATTTCTTAAGTAAAAGTAAATTTGAGCTTTATAACAAACAAAAGGCTTCCAAGAGCCTGTATCGCTCATCTGGACCCTAGCTTACATAGACAGTCTTTGTTAACGGATCTACCGTAAATTAAACCATGGTTCCATTTTGCTAAGTGGTCTTAGAAAGACGTTTGAAAATGTATCAGTTGGGTCCAAGTTTGGACCCTTTTTCTGCAGGGGGCCACCCAAAGACTATTGTGGTTCCCATTGGCTAAGCTGTTGAAGTGAAAAAGATCTTTGAATGTGTTTTCAACGTCAATTATAATTCTATTAAACTTTATCTTGATTTGTGCGTAATGAATTTTGTTAAGTAACCAGAAAAGTTGTATTAAAACGGAAACTTTTTTTAATTACTTTGAAAGAAAGGAACTTATAACTAACATTTATTTCATTTACACCAATTTAATATTGAGGTTTTCCAGTGAAACTTATACCAGATTTCACTAGTGAATAAATCCTCCAAAACATAGTCTTTTACATTTCTCATTTATTATTTTAATTTCATCAGGGTTGCCATACATCCTGAAAAACTGAAAAAAAAAACAATTGAATATCATTTCAGTATTCAAGGGCCTGGAAAAGACCTTGAATTTCAAAATATTTGGAAATATCCTTGAAAAATCCTGGAATTTGAAAAAAAAGTTAATATTGATAGGCGGAATATGAGCAAAGTCTGCAAAATAATTATCGCATCATAGAATTTTGTCGACTATTTTGGCCCTTGAAAATAACTAGAATATCCTTGAAAAGTCCTGAAAATATCCTTGAATTTTGAGACATCAAAGTAGTGGCAACCCTGTTTCATATATGTAGTAAACAATATAACTTGACTTCCGAAATTCTACAACATACTAATAATTCACATGTGAATTAATGTGCTGATCAGCCATGTCAGTCACTTGTTGTAGATTTTCGGAATTTAATTTCAAGATTAATTATAGTATAAATTCAATCATTAGGTACAAGAATACATATTTGTATTACCATAAAACTGATTGACAGACTGAATACTGAAATATTAAAAGGTGCGATTACTATTGCTAAATTCATTACTCTAAAATTTAATGTAAGTGCACAATCCCGCTCCAAAACATCACCCAACAGAACAAATGAAGTAATATTCTTGACTCCAAAATTTCACTCCATCACTCCACTCCATCACTCCACTCCAACACTCCACTCCATAGAATACATGGTGCCTGATTTATTTTATCAAAAACGTTAAACACCCCATTGTAAATACCCAAAACACATTGACAGAAAATGTAATGCCCTCCTTATATATGGTAATAAATGGTACAGAACTAGTGCAAAGAATTCTTGAAAAGGTGCGTGATGGCTTGACAAGATATGACCCGCCACCACATACCTGAATGTTGGGTCATGACCCGCCACAGCAGAATTTGAGGTTGACAAGTATGATTTCAAGAAGGATGAAACTCATTTGAACTGGAAAAGGTTGACATCTGATTGTTTGTCTTATGAAGATGTAATTGAGATTTCTATATCCTAAATTAGGCATAACTAATGTAGTAAAATAATAATGTAATTCAACACTTATTAAGAAAAAAAATGTTCATTTCATATCATAGATATGTATACAAATATGACATGGAATATATATCCTGTATATTAGATAGTGTTTCAATCACTGATGAAACAAGTGTGGATTGTATTGCAATGCAGTACAGAAGTCCCCTATAGGTCCCCTATTACCAGCAAAAATAGTAAAAGAAAAAAGTTTTTAAGAGTCAAATCCGTCAACAGTGGATCATCACAAAGCTCAAACTTGATCTGTAACTCATAGTGGTAGACTCACATAGCAAATATTAGCATGATATCTGAAATGGTTTAGAAAAAAGTCCTGAAAACCTATATTTTACCAAGTCCAAGGCCCTTAACTCTGTCAAAAATCAATTGACTGAAACCAAACTTGAACTTGATCTGTAACTCATAGTGGTAGGCTCACATAGCAAGTATCAGCTTAATATCAGCTTAATATTTTGAATGGTTTAGAAAAACAGTCTGGAAAACCTATATTTTACCGAAGTCCAAGGCCCATAACTCCACCAAAAATCAATGAACTGGAACTTAACTCGAACTTGATCTGTAACCAATGGTCTTAGACTTACATATCAAATATTAGCTCAATGTCTCTTATAGTATGGGAAAAAAGTCCGGAAAGTAAGTGTGAGTGACTGACAGACTGACAGACTTATTGAGTGCAAACCTATCCCCTTTTTCAAAGCCGGTAGGGGACTAATAATCATGAACTAATCAAAATGTTATCATGATTACTCATATTTTTTTCAGGAGAAATTGATTACATTATATTTACAAGTAATCTAAAATAGACCTTATTACATATAACACATGATTACTGAAGAAATGTAATAGATTACAGCTGTAATGATTAACGATTATGATTACCCCAAGCCTGCTGTCAGTATATCTTACCATCCATCTTTCTGTCCGTGTGACCTGCAGACTTTGGTTGTTTTCCTGATGATTACCCGTGTTTGCATTGAAGGAAATTTTAATATTTGGGACAGTGTTACTATACATAAAATACAGGTCTAGTTTGATTTTCATCATGATCTGATTTTGCATTCTATACTGGTAGCTATTGCACTTGAATTATGCAAAACCTGTAAATTTTATGGTTTCTGGATTTTAACTTGAGTTTGGTTTGAGAGAAAGTTTTTAATATTTTACTGCATTGTTACTTCAATTTTCACTGGTATCAGATTTTTGCATTCCAGAATTATTGCCCTTGAATTTTGTCAAAATTTTAATTTATATTTTCTGGATGATAACTTAAGTTTGCTTTAAAAATATTTTTAATATTTTGTAAACAGGTTACTTGGTATAAAATACTGGTAAATTTCAATTTTCCATGTTATAGGTTTTCACCTTCCAGGGTTATTGCTTTTGAATTACGTAGCATTGGTTTTTACCTTCCAGGGTTATTGCTTTTGAATTACACAGCATTGGTTTTTACCGCCCAGAATTATTGCCTCTGAAGTACGCAGCATCTTTATATTTTATGGTTTCTGGTTGATAACTTGAGTTTGCTTTGGTAGAAAGTTTTGATATTTTGGGACATTGTTACTATCCATAAAATTAAAGCCAGGTTTGATTTTTCACAGTGTTTGGTTTTCAGATTACATCTCAGTGCCCTTAAAAATGTGAAGTTTTTGGCTGATTATTTGTGTTCTCCTCAGTGAAAAGTTTTTTTAAGATGATTTGCATCATTAAGTATATGTAAAGTTTGGACAAATAACTAAATACCGAGGTTACTGTGAATTTACTTTCTGCATATGCACATTTCGACAACTTATGTCTCTTCAGTGCAGATAAAATCTAAACGTTTGGAAGATATTTAAAAAGTGATAGAGAACAAATAACCAATATGATCTAAAGGTAAAGCCAAATGATAAAATTAATGGTTAAGAGAAAATATTCTACATAGATTCCTGCAATTATTAAAATTACTTATAGATGGGGGCATCTATTGTAATCAGCAGATCACTTTTGTAGTTTTTGCATGTGCTACAGAACGTGTGGGAAATGTTTTCTTAATTAAGCTCACATTTCTATCTTCTCTAACAATTAATTCTGATGACCAGAATATGAAGCACAGGGGCGAGTGAGCGTAGCGAACGAGCCCCAAGCTTCATATTCTGGCGAGCGTTATGATATTTTACAATACTTCAGCTGTCAAAAGCCCGATAACTTGTTTATCATCCTTTATTTTGTACTATTGAATTAAGGTTTCAAATTCTCCCAAAGTTGCGCGGGAATTTCCATATACATTTCATTCTCGCCATTCCAGCAATTTTCAGCTTCATAAAACATGTTTTGTAGTTTAAGAAAATTTTATCAGCGATTTTTTGTAAACGGATAAAAAAATTGACCAAACTATGTAATGGGGCTCTGATAAAAGGCACAAATAATCAAGAGTTCATCTAGGGTTCTGAAGTTTATTACAGCATACAATACTACCCTGTAATAATAATAACAAAATGGTTAACAATTTGCCAATAATAAATATAGATCACAGAGTTAATAAATAAACATATATTAAAACAATTACATCATACCAGTGTGGTTTGAATAATTTGTCTAATCAAAAATGTTTTCTTTGTTTAAAAATGGTTTACACTTTTTTACTATCTAGTAATAATGTTATTATTAGTCTACCATTTAAACATAAATACCGTGTGTATTTCAGTGTTGCTAAATTCAAATCAATCAATCAATCAATATAATCGATGCAGATGTTCTGTTATACAAATGCCCATAACTACATGTTCGATAAATAAAATAACAATTATACAATGCATGATTGACATATCAGTTTCAAACACAAAATAAACAATATAAACCTACCCGCTTATGGAGCGAGGTAATCAACTGTATAATAATACGACTTCACAAATAGTCATCAGAAATTCACAGTGGCTGTCAATCAAAATACTGAGAATGAGAATACAATAATAAATACTCTGACCCTATTTCAATATTTAAATTACAATAATATTTCAAGTTAAAAAAAAAGTTACTCATTTACAGCACTAGTTTATTTCAACAATATAATTTGGCATTCATATTCAAACATTACATACATTCGTATCATACAACTTTTCTGACCTTTAACCCTTGTTTACTCATTTGTTTACATTATTCTACGTCACTTCCGGTTTTATTGTACTTTTAATATATATATATATCAGGGTGTCAAGTGGTCCTATATTCCTATATTTTTCCTATTTTTTCAGAGTTTTGCTATTTTTCCTATATTTCACTAATTTTTCCTATATTTTGACTATATGTCCTATATTTTCAGATGTTTTAGTAAAAAAATATAGAAGAAGTGACTTTTCATGTGTGAAATGTGTTAATTTTGATATAGAAGAGTATTAAAGTTAAAAAAGAACTTTGAAGGCTGTAGATGGTGTTAATGTTCATACTTTCAGTCTACAGTATTCAGCTATCCTGTTTATAGTGTTCTTGGAAATTTATGACATAATTTTATCTCTCTTTGCAGTATAAATAGTCTGATAAACAATGAAAGGATATGGATGAAATGCTCATGAGACAAAGTCTCTAAAAATACATTGTAGAACCAAGCAAAGGAACAACACTTTTATTGTTGTTCTTCATTTTGAAGTCACCATGATATATGTATTACAAAGGTATTTTGGAAGTAAATGTATATACCTAATATAACTAAACATCATTATGTTTTCTGTCAGAATTATTTTCAAATTTTCCTTGGAACCTGTCATTTTGTTTCTATTGTGTTTTGTCTTTTCTTCTCGCAACTTGTAATAGAAAATTTATTTTCTTAATACATTCATATTTGATCAAAGTATTTTGATAGATAGGAAATAATACTGCCTTTTAATATAAAATTACTATATAAGAGTCATTTTTTAAGTACTTTTATGGAATATTTACAATGACTTAAGAAAGGTTCCATCAACTGCAGGGTATTTGCACCAATTGCAAGTTTTTAGTTTTACAAAAAATTGCCAAAATTTGTTGCTGACCAGATTTTTTTTTTTTTTGTAGTTTGCAAAAGTATAAGCATATTTTCAAAATTTGCAATGTTCTAGTATAACGTCTATTTTTAAAAAACATTATAAATTTCTTTCAAATAAAAAATATTTTGCTAATATTAAGTTTAGATATTTATAAATCTATGTGGTATAAGTGTTTTGTAGCTAAATGTAGGGCAGATGTTCAAGAGATGTCATTTCAGATTAGTGACTATGTAGTTATAAATTCATAAAAGTTCAGTAAAAGCATTTAAAATAACTTTTGTATCAAAGCTAAGTAAAAGAGAGGTGTGTTAGGGCTAAAGGGGAGGAGGAGGTCATACATTTTGTTAAAAAATGTTCAAAGTTTACCGTAAAAATACCCTATAAATACCCTATATTTTCAGTCTGAAAAATCCTATTTTCCTATATTTTTTTGGTCAAAAATGGCTTGACACCCTGATATATCGATAATAACCTTTTCACAGTAATAAAATAAATCTATTGTGTATGTACAATCATTTGTTTACACTGTTTATGCGTACAATAACATTATCGATCTAGCACAAGGTCAATTACTGTGACACCGATCAATCGGGTGGAAAATTACCATTCACGCTTCATTCATTCTACCTTTCATACATGTGATAAAAAGTAAATACTTACTCATTAAATGAATCATGATGTTCCCAAATAAAGTATCATTCCAGGTATGAAACGTGCAATACTCAGGAAATACGAATCATGGCACAGATTTAAATATATAACTTTTACAATTACAGTCTGTCAACATGGCCATTACAAATTTGTCATTGTCGCTCCAAAATTGACAACCAATCAGATTTAATATACACACAAAGCAGAAATAGGATAGAATTGAAAGAAACCAGTTGAGAGGAAACAGTAAAGAATAGAAGAGGCTCAGTACAGGGATTCCATACTGAAATACGCAATCT
>MJUU01029728.1:82327-92646 GCA_002080025.1 Modiolus philippinarum
GGTTTTCAGATTACAAAGACAGTGCCCTTAAAAATGTGAAATTAATTATTTCTGGTTTTTGGCTGATTATTTGTGTTCTCCTCAGTGAAAAGTTTTTTAAAGATGATTTGCATCATTAAGTATATGTAAAGTTTGGACAAATAACTAAATACCGAGGTTACTGTGAATTTACTTTCTGCATATGCACATTTTGACAACTTATGTCTCTTCAGTGCAGATAAAATCTAAACGTTTGGAAGATATTTAAAAAGTGATAGAGAACAAATAACCAGTATGATCTAAAGGTAAAGCCAAATGATAAAATTAATGGTTAAGAGAAAATATTCTACATAGGTTCCTGCAATTATTCAAATTACTTATAGATGGGGGTATCTATTGTAATCAGCAGATCACTTTTGTAGTTTTTGCATGTGCTACAGAACGTGTGGGAAATGTTTTCTCAATTAAGCTCACATTTCTATCCTTCACTAACAATTAATTCTGATGACCTAGTTTATGCCCTTTGTTGTGCTACTTACAAATAATTTTTGACCTGTTGTATATGATAATCAGCTAAACAGGGCATGCAGTTGTATACTATTGTAAGGAAAGTTTTCTGAAACAAAATGATTGACTCATATCTCCCTCTTGCAAAGCCCTGTCCTTAGCTGATTATGGCTTTTCATTTAGATTGTTCTTTATCAGATAAAACAAATTTATGGTTTATGGCTCCAATGTTTTGATTTGATCTACACTGAAGAGACATAAGTTGTCAAAATTGTTATATCGCTATTTTAGCGGTAGACAATAGGGCGCGAAATATAGCCACCACCCATTTAAATGCATTGAATAAGTATAAAAACGTGAATTGTGAACATAGCGAATATTTCAATACCGTGTTTTACGCCGATATCGCGAACAAAAGCCGACACCAAATTAACCCGATATGTATATGTTATCGGGCTCTTGACAGCTATGTATCGTAAAATATCATCCCGCTCGCCAGAATATGAAGCACAGGGGCGAGTGAGCGTAGCGAACGAGCCCCAAGCTTCATATTCTGGCGAGCGTGATGATATTTTACAATACTTCAGCTGTCAAAAGCCCGATAACTTGTTTATCATCCTTTATTTTGTACTTTAGATTTGCAATTATTGAATTGAGGTTTCAAATTCTCCCAAAGTTGCGCGGGAATTTCCATATACATTTCATTCTCGCCATTCCAGCAATTTTCAGCTTCATAAAACATGTTTTGTAGTTTAAGAAAATTAAAACAACCAATCAGATTTAATATACACACAAAGCAGAAATAGGATAGAATTGAAAGAAACCAGTTGAGAGGAAACAGTAAACAATAGAAGAGGCTCAGTACAGGGATTCCATACTGAAATACGCAATCTCACGAAATGTTAAAAACATTACAAAATGATTTTTAATTAAAATAATGTCCGTACTAATCTGAAAATAAGAAATTTATCAGATATGCACAATAAAACACCCTGTCACATTCTCCCCCTGTTCCGGAAAATGACGTCCTCGTCATTTACCAATAATCAATCCTAAAAAAATGGCAAGTTAATCACTTGTGTTTCCCAGTAATCAACTGAATAAAAGCATCTGTAACTTTCTCGTAAGTTGTACTCAATGTTCCTTCCTTGATGACCGAGTGCAAACAGTCTGCTCTGTTTTCCCAGTCTGAATGCTGAGACCTCACATATGCTTCAAGATATGCAGGCTCACGTCGTACTCGTCCAGAGCGCCGAGGAAGTTGTTCTTCATGATCAGAAGAATCGTCATCTGCTGAAGGGTTCTCTTTATCAGCGATTTTTTGTAAACGGATAAAAAAATTGACCAAACTATGTAATGGGGCTCTGATAAAAGGCACAACTAATCAAGAGTCCATCTAGGGTTCTGAAGTTTATTACAGCATACAATACTACCCTGTAATAATAATAACAAAATGGTTAACAATTTGCCAATAATAAATATAGATCACAGAGTTAATAAATAAACATATATTAAAACAATTACATCATACCAGTGTGGTTTGAATAATTTGTCTAATCAAAAATGTTTTCTTTGTTTAAAAATGGTTTACACTTATTTACTATCTAGTAATAATGTTATTATTAGTCTACCATTTAAACATAAATACCGTGTGTATTTCAGTGTTGCTAAATTCAAATCAATCAATCAATCAATCAATATAATCGATGCAGATGTTCTGTTATACAAATGCCCATAACTACATGTTCGATAAATAAAATAACAATTATACAACGCATGATTGACATATCAGTTTCAAACACAAAATAAACAATATAAACCTACCCGCTTATGGAGCGAGGTAATCAACTGTATAATAATACGACTTCACAAATAGTCATCAGAAATTCACAGTGGCTGTCAATCAAAATACTGAGAATGAGAATACAATAATAAATACTCTGACCCTATTTCAATATTTAAATTACAATAATATTTCAAGTTAAAAAAAAGTTACTCATTTACAGCACTACTTTATTTCAACAATATAAATTAAGCATTCATATTCAAACATTACATACATTCGTATCATACAGCTTTTCTGACCTTTAACCCTTGTTTACTCATTTGTTTACATTATTCTAAGTCACTTCCGGTTTTATTGTATTTGTCAATAATCACCTTTAATATATATATATATATATATATCGATAATAACCTTTTCACAGTAATAAAATAAATCTATTGTGTATGTACAATCATTTGTTTACACTGTTTATGCGTACAATAACATTATCGATCTAGCACAAGGTCAATTACTGTGACACCGATCAATCGGGTGGAAAATTACCATTCACGCTTCATTCATTCTACCTTTCATACATGTGATAAAAAGTAAATACTTACTCATTAAATGAATCATGATGTTCCCAAATAAAGTATCATTCCAGGTATGAAACGTGCAATACTCAGGAAATACGAATCATGGCACAGATTTAAATATATAACTTTTACAATTACAGTCTGTCAACATGGCCATTACAAATTTGTCATTGTCGCTCCAAAATTGACAACCAATCAGATTTAATATACACACAAAGCAGAAATAGGATAGAATTGAAAGAAACCAGTTGAGAGGAAACAGTAAAGAATAGAAGAGGCTCAGTACAGGGATTCCATACTGAAATACGCAATCTCACGAAATGTTAAAAACATTACAAAATGATTTTTAATTAAAATAATGTCCGTACTAATCTGAAAATAAGAAATTTATCAGATATGCACAATAAAACACCCTGTCACATTCTCCCCCTGTTCCGGAAAATGACGTCCTCGTCATTTACCATTAATCAATCCCAAAAAAATGGCAAGTTAATCACTTGTGTTTCCCAGTAATCAACTGAATAAAAGCATCTGTAACTTTCTCGTCAGTTGTACTCAATGTTTCTTCCTTGATGACCGGGTGCAAGCAGTCTGCTCTGTTTTCCCAGTCTGAATGCTGAGACCTCACATATGCTTCAAGATATGCAGGCTCACGTCGTACTCGTCCAGAGCGCCGAGGAAGTTGTTCTTCATGATCAGAAGAATCGTCATCTGCTGAAGGGTTCTCTTCTGCTGCTTGATCCTGCTGATCTTCAACTGTATCATCTGATTCTGCCTCTTCCGTTATCAAGTCTGATCCAGTTGCAGATAATTGGACGTCACCAATTTCGTCCTGGATCGCATCATCATCTGATGTAGATTCAATGTCTGCATCTGTTTGGATGTTGGACTCCACATCTCCCCGGGGTACATAAACAAAATCTTCCGACTCTGTTATAGTTGTATCTCCATCTGTGGCGATGTCAACAACAGAGCTTGTCCTTTTCCTCGGTTTTGGTTTCGGTTTGTCTTTCATAATTCTCTGTCTAGGTTTAGGAACTGGTTTATCATTATTCTCTGAGGATTCTTTTGTCAAATGGCCAATCGGAAGAAGTAAGTTCCTATGCAATGTACGTTTTCTGCCTTCTCCAGGTTCCTTTTGAACATCATACACTGGTATATCCTTGTTCGGTTGACGAACAACTATGTATGCATCCTCCTCCAATTTGTCGGCCAACTTATGTTTACCATCATAAGCCACTATTTAACGAGAACCCGATCTCCTGTTTCCAATACGGCTCCTCTGGCTTTCAAATCATAGTTTTCCTTCTGCTTTCCTTTTGATTCCTTTGCTGCAGATATTGCCAGCTCATATGAATCCTTAAGTCGATTCCTTAAAGTCTCTACGTATTTGGTCAAGGTCTGTTGATGTTCACGTTGATTTCCAAACGCAGTATCAATTGGCAGGCGTGGATTACGGCCGAACATCAAAAAGAATGGTGACTGGTTTGTCGTCTCGTGTCTGGTACAGTTGTACGCATGCACTACAGTTGCAACGTGAGATTTCCAATCAGCCTTTTGATGTTGCTCCAAAGTACCAAGCATGCCAATCAAGGTACGGTTGAATCTTTCAACTTGACCATTGCCCATTGGATGATAGGGCGTAGTGATGTTGCAAATTTCTTTGAAAATTGGCACCTTGATCCGAATGTATGCGTCTTGGAAAACCATAATGTACGATGAAGTTGTTCTAGCAAGTTGATTACGAGTTGGAACTGCAATGGCATACTTAGTAAAGTGGTCTGTGATGACAAGTAGATGTTGATATCTTCCTTTTGATCTTTCTAAGGACAAATAATCCATACAGACCAGTTCTAAAGGTTGAGATGTTTCTATTGGAACTAAAGGTGCTCGATCTTTGACTGGTGTTTTCCTATGCAAGCATCTGTTACAATTCTTTTATCCATTCCTCTGTATCTCTAGTCATGCCGTACCAATAAAATCGATCACGGATTAAGGAAAGTGTCTTTTCTACCAAGATGTCCCATCTTGTTGTGGAGTGCCTGAAGTACTGTTGGAATTAAAGATGGTGGAAGTACTATTTGAGATACAGTTTCTCCGTTAAAGTCCACCTTCCGTTGAAGTATTCCATCTTTCAGGTACGACTTGTCGAAGTTTCTCCACATTGCTGATTGAACAGGCTTTCACCCTTAAGTGTTCTTCGGTGGCTTTATGTTCTGTTCAACATGTTGAATCCAAGTCTTAAGGACAGGATCAAGACGTTGTTGCTCTCTGGCGTTGACTTTCCCATAACCTCTGTTGAATCGTGTACTACATCAACTACATCTGCTGATAAACTAAGACATTCTACGAATGGTGCTGTACTGACGGCGTTGCAAGTGGCCTAGTACCAAATCTGTGAGAATGGTGGTCTTTGCCTCGCTGTCGTGTAGCTCGGGTAGTCTAGATAAACCATTAGCATCATCATTTCTTGAACCTGGACGGTATCTGATGTCAAAGTCAAATGCCGCTAGAGCCGCTATCCATCGATGCCCAGTTGCATCTAACTTTGTTGTAGTCAACATATAGGTTAAGGGATTGTTGTCGGTTATGACGGTAAACTTCTGTCCGGTCAGGTAATCTGCAAACTTCTCTGTCACTGCCCACTTCAAGGCCAGGAATTCCAATTTGTGGACAGGGTAATTCCTTTCAGATTTACTTAAACCTCTGCTGGCATATGCAATGACTTTCTTGGTTCCTTGTTGGGTCTGATATAATACAGCACCAAGTCCCTTGCCACTGGCATCTGTATGTAGTTCAAAAGGCTCCTTGCAATCAGGGTATCCCAAAATAGGTGGATTAGCAAGGTTATCCTTTAGAGTGTAAAAAGCTAACCGTTCTTCCTTTCCCCATTTCCAAGTAGTTGGTGTTACTGGTTTAGCTTTTTTCTTCCCTCTACCCTTCTTATTAGGCACAGGCATCAAGTCATTGAGTGGTCTGGCAATCTTGGAAAAGTCCTTAATAAACTTCCGGTAGTACCCCACGTAACCAAGGAATTGGCGAACTGCTTCTGGTGTCGTTGGTACCGGCCAGTTCACTACTTTGTCTACTTTAGCGGTATCTGGTTCAATGCCGTTTTCACTGACGATGTGGCCCACATATTTCACTCTTTCCATAAACAAGTTACATTTACCGGACGAGAGTTTAAATCCTGCTTCTCTAAGGCGCTGAAAAACCTGATGTGATCTGTCTAGGTGCTCTTCGTATGTGCTTGAAAAGATGATCACATCCTCAAGGTATGCCAGGCAGATCGTCATGTTGAGGTCACCAAGTATGTCTTCCATGAGCCTCTGATAAGTTGCCGGGCTGTTGGAAAGTCCAAAGGGCATTCTGTTAAACTCATAGAAGCCGAGTGGGCCAACTGTAAATGCAGTCCGTTCCTTATGAGACTCCTCAATTTCAATCTGGTGATATCCACTTTTCATATCGATGAAAATGAAGTATTTGTTGCCACCCAATAAATCCAGTAAGTCATCAATTCTTGGAAGCGCATACGAGTCTTTAATGGTACGCTGGTTAAGCTGTCGGAAATCTATACACATGCGAAGTTTTCCATCCTTCTTTCGACATAAGACAACATTGGAACACCAAGGCGAAAAAGATTTTCGAATGACTCCAGCAGCAAGAAGTTGTTGAAGATGGTCTTTTACTTCTTGTATCATTGATGGTGGAATCTTTCGATGCCTCTGCTTAAATGGGTTGTAATCTGTCAGATATATCCTATGTTTGACAGCAGTTGAAAGTCCTATGCCAGTGTCACCAGCTGGAAATATGTCTTTAAATTGATGTAGAAACGACTTGACTTCGCTTTGTTGATCCATATCCAGAAACTCTGTCGATATCTTAATGTCGTCCATGAAGTTAGATTGCTTATTAGGTCCAAGATCTTGGGGCATCTCTGTTATGTTAACAGGTTGGAGTTCACATAATGTTGCCTTAGGGTCGATGACGATGGTTCTAGTAGTAACATTGCTCAGCTGCACTGGTACTGACTTATCATGCTGATATCTATAGCTGACTAAGGCAGGTGTAATATCCAAGTCATCTGGTATTGAAGCATGTGGTGAAGATTGTAACATGGCACATACAGGATGATAGGATATTGCCTTATCCAAGTATCCCTGGATTGTTGTGGAACTGTTAGGTGTTATGACAATACGCTTTTGCTCTGCATTCCGTACCAAAGCCAATCTGTTGTTACATTTACTGAGTTCTCTCTCCTGTAATGATGTGCATCTAAATGCCAGATACCAAGGTGTGTAAAGATTAGCTTCTTGAAGAAATCGTTGTCCAAATTTATGTTTAGTTGATTCCATTAAAACTGTTAAGATGTTGCTTCCAAGCAAGATGGTACAGCAGAGTGGTACTTGCTTGTTGGTATAACTAAAAATAGTGCACTGGTTGAATCAGATGGTAAACCTGGAACCGTTAAGCTTGCCTCAATGTATCCCAAGTATGGAAGTTGTTTTCCATCAGCACATTCTATATCTAAAAAGTGGTTAAGTGGTTGTATAGGCATATGATTAAGATGTATATCATAAAACTCCTTGCTGATGGTCGATACCGTAGATCCAGTGTCTAGTAAAGCTTCAGTAGATATTCCATTAAGTATAATAGTGGATTCGGTTGCTTTTCCAACTGGCTCAGAGTTGTCATTCCTTGTTACCATACTATTAAATTGTTTTCTAGTTATTCCAAGTGCATCTTTGGTAGTATAGGTCTGTTGGTAGATCTGACCATTCCTGCGATGATCGAGACGCACTGTACATTCTCTAGCGATGTGTCCTAGCTGATTGCATCTCCAGCAACGGATTGGTGGCTTCTGATGGTAAACATTGTTGGAGTCAAGGTGGCCAATAGCAAAATCTAATGCATGATGATGTTGTCTAATATTTTCATTTTCTTGTTTCAATTTCTGTACTTCTGAAGAGAGTTGATCTATCTTTGCCTTGAGTTGTTAAATTTGCTGTTTGTCAGTTTCAGAAGTTAATGGTAACTTTTCTTTTGGACAGAGATTATGTTCTTCCTCAATAACTCTAATTGCCTTCAACAAAGCATCTTTAATCTTTAATCTTAAAATCTTTAATGGCATCCTGCTTACATCTGGATATATCCTTTAGCTTCGGTTTTAATCCTTGGAAGAACTTCGATGTAAGCATATCATTTACATCTTCTGCTCTAACTTTCCCATTTTGTCTTGCTTTATTTAAAATGTCCTCAAGACGGCATCCCCATGCAGCCACATCTTCATGATCTTCTTGATGAGCTGTATAGAACTGGCCTAAAAGTGCTTCTTTTGGTTCAACGGATCCATAAATGCTATCCATGCGTTCGACAATGTCATCTATAGTGGCTTCAGGTCCTAATCTCTTAAGGATATGCTTTGCTTCTCCTTTCAATGAACGTCTTATTGAGTCTTTGATGACACCATGTGTATACTTCTGGACTATTAAGCATTTTACTTCATATCTCCATAGATCATAGCTGGTACTGGAAATGGAGCTTCCGAAGAAAGGTGAAATTGAGGGCCTGTATCCAAAATCCTCATCTTCTGAATTTCTTTATTCATCTATCCAAGCTTTAAATTCTTCAGGGGAACTAGCAGGGGGTTTAACATCTATATCCTCTAGTGCTGTTAAAATGTTGGTTATCTCTTCCTTGTTGAAATAGTCTGACATGGTGATATTGGAACAAATCTAAATGAACACAGAAAAACAGTTTGTCTGAAACAAAATAAATCCTCTTAAATATAAAACGAATAAACTGACCTACAATAAAAATAAAATCCTGAAAATGAAAGAAATTAAATCTAAAATGAAATGAAAAATTTCTGAAATGAAGAAAAAGAAAAACTACGATGAAACAGAAATGCTAAAATAAAGATAATTAATGCTGAAATTGGAAAACAAAGACCTGCAATTAAATAAATAATAACCTACAATAGAAACAAAGTTTCCTAAAATAAAATCAATTCTGAAAAAAAAGAAAGAAAAAGAATTTCAACAATAAACTGAAACAGAGAAAAAAAATCAAGTGCCTACAACAAGTGAAATCAAGTCAACAGACCATAAATCAAAGATGTATTCTAAAAAAAAATAATAATAATAATTCCAGCCTAAAATACAAACAAAATTATCTGAAAATCAAATAAAGTTTCCTGAAATAAAAGAAATATCACTGAAAGAGAAAAAAATGCCTAAAAAATAATAAGAAAATGTTTCTGAAAAGAAATTAAGACATAAAAGTAAGAATAAATTTTATCTGAAAAATAATATAAATACCTACAACTGAATGAAGAACTAAATCTGAAATAATAATACAAACTCCTACAACTGAAAGACAAACTAAATCTGAAATAATAATCCAAACGCCTTCAAATGAAATTAATATTTATATACTGGATACTAAATTTATTGTGCTTCTAAATATGTACTGCTCTAAGTACAATGTATATACTGAATACAAGTCTCTGCAAAACTTCTCAAATGTTACAAACAACTGTATTACTTAAGTATCTTCTATGTAACAATAAAATCAATCATGACAAAATATTGATGAAATGCACTAAAAACTATGGCTTATACATGTTGTAGATCTGTAAGAGTAGACAATACATCAAACTCTGTATCTGAATAACTCATTCTGCATAACATCTGTATCCAAACAAGCTCTTGAGGGTCAATCAAGTGCAGATGTACTAATCGACAGTCAAAGTAGCACAATCAAACATCATCGTAAACATCACATAGTATGCTGATAATCTAGTGACATCCGTGTAGTTGTATAACCAGACATTGGCGCCAAAATGTAATGGGCTCTGATAAAAGGCACAAATAATCAAGAGTCCATCTAGGGTTCTGAAGTTTATTACAGCATACAATATTACCCTGTAATAATAATATAAAAATGTTTAACAATTTGCCAATAATAAATATAGATCACAGAGTTAATAAATAAACATATATTAAAATAATTACATCATACCAGTGTGGTTTGAATAGTTTGTCTATTCAAAAATGCTTTCTTTGTTTAAAAATGGTTTACACTTATTTACTATCCAGTAATAATGTTATTATTAATCTACCATTTAAACCTAAATACCGTGTGTATTTCAGTGTTGCTAAATTCAAATCAATCAATCAATCAATATAATCGATGCAGATGTTCTGTTATACAAATGCCCATAACTACATGTTCGATAAATAAAATAACAATTATACAATGCATGATTGACATATCAGTTTCAAACACAAAATAAACAATATAAACGTACCCGCTTGTGGAGCGAGGTAATCACTGTATAATAATACGACTACACAAAATGCCATTCTCTAATAGTCATCAGAAATTCACAGTGGCTGTCAATCACAGTACTGAGAATGAGAATACAATAATAAATACTCTGACCCTATTTCAATATTTAAATTACAATA